>JAYMFT010042580.1:0-15549 GCA_038088735.1 Panulirus argus | reverse complement strand
GACTGTCCCTTCCACTGCCCCACCTCAGGTGGGTTGCGGGCTGTCCCTACCACTGCCCCACCTCAGGTGGGTTGCGGGCTGTCCCTACCACTGCCTCACCTCAGGTGGGTTGCGGACTGTCCCTTCCACTGCCCCACCTCAGGTGGGTTGCGGGCTGTCCCTACCACTGCCCCACCTCAGGTGGGTTGCGGACTGTCCCTTCCACTGCCCCACCTCAGGTGGGTTGCGGGCTTGTCAAGAAAAGGCTGTCGGCTCTTGTCGTGTACAGCTTTTGAGTCCCGTCAGTAACTCACTGAGATTATGTACTTATGTATAGTTGTCCTTCACGACCCTTCCACACCACACCGGCCTGGTAGCGGAGACAAATGGCAGTGTTACGCCGGTACAGGCAAGATGTCCCATGGTTATATAACAAATGTCTTCATTAGGTCTCCATTGCTCTATGTTAAAGGTGTCACTCACAGCTCAAGAGCTGGACCGTCGCCAACCACGTCACCATCAACCAAAAGAAGACCGAAGTTATGCGCGTCAGCCTCGCTAACAACCATTTCCCACTCCCGTACTCTCCCACTAGTCCCCAGCTCCCTCCAAGCTGCTCCTCACTCCACCAAGAGTCTGGGCAACGCTCTCAGCGATAAACTAAACTGGAAGGAACACGTCAGCATCATCATCAAATCCTTCAGCTATCATTTTCATGTTCTCCATAAACACGAGACACGTATCCACCTAAACTCGAAGACATCTGCACAACATTCTCTCTCCAAATTCACCCCCGCCTCCCTCGTCTGGTCTTCAACCCCTCCCCACCACACGACAGGACTACGTGAAAAGGTACAGAAGGGAGCGAGCAAGACCATCCTCGGGTCTCTCGCACACCACTTGTCAAGGGGCGCTCGCCATCCATATCCCACCTACTCCTCTCCTGGCATCACCTGGACCTCATCCGACAGCCTTGGGGGTGGAGCTACGACACCAGCTCACCAACTCACGTCCTGCCACCAGAAAGCCATCGTTCCCAAGTTGCAGTTCGGCACCGCAACCGCAAAGACCCCGTTCTGTGTTCCTCCAGATCACCACAAGAGCAGCCCCACCCTAACTGTTGGCGATCATCCTCGACCCTGGTGTGTACGTAAAGAGTGTTGGACACATCTCCGCCTTGTTATTGCCGTAGGGTTTAACTCGTGTGTGATCTTTCTGTATACTTTCTGTCTTTGGCAGCAGTTTTTTCAATAAGCCATTTATTATATAATAATAACTAATAATAATGATAATAATAATAATAATAATGATAATAATAATAATGGTAATAATAATGATAATGACAATAACTATCATTACTATTATCATTATTATCATTACTATTATTATTACACACACACACACACACACACACACGAATCGACAGACAGTTACCTGGTTAAGGCTGAGGTATGTGTGTGTGTGTGTGTGTGTGTGCATTCATAGAAGTAAAGACATGGTCCATATACACAAGGAAAAGACACGGGGCAACACGACTGTAATACTCTCACCCCGTAACACACAAATAGTAATCACACACACACACACACACACTCACGGGCGTCTGTGGTAATGGCTGGCGTTACAGACCGTGAGTCAGCACGGACGCGTCCAGGGCTGGGCCCGCATGAGACTGGGCAACGCGAGTGTACAACTCTCTCCCCGTAACACACAAAATACAAAGGAATACAAATGCAGAGAAATTCAAACAGCAACAGACCACTGTTTGTGATAATGGAGGATATCAGAGACTCGCAGAATAGTGTGGGAAGAGTAGAAATGCGGATACATATTTCAATGAGAAAGTATGTACTCCTTTCGCGCAACTAAGGAGGCGCAAATGAGTATTAGTCGATGACTTGAAGAGAAATGTCTATCGTCTTTGCTTACACAACGTATGTATGGCACTGTTTTCAGCTACTGTGGTTGGTAAATACTTCGGCTCATTCGTGGTACTAACAAATTGCGCACGAGTTTGTGTGCATTACTACCAGTGAAATCAGATGACTCTAGCCATAAGCGGCTTGAAAGCTGATCAAGCATCCACCTTGAAAGTTCACAATTCGACCCCCCCCCTCCTCCTCCTTCCGCCAACTCTGAAAGTTGATAACTTGCCTTCCTTGAAAATTGATAATCCCCCCCTCCCCCCTGATCAAATCCTGAATACACTCCAGTAAGAACAGCAGCATCAAAGGTCAACACTATTTTCGAACATGACCTTCAAGATGCTATTGAAAATCATCAGGCAGGAAGCATATCCAGAGAGTCCATAACTGATATAAGCTGGTTAAGAAGGAAACAATCGTGGATTCAGAGAGAGAAGGTCTTGCGTGGCGAATCTCTTGAATTCCTTGTAGGGAGTTAGCAATGTCTTACTTAAAAAAAAAAATGAGGGATGGTTGAGTGAATTTTATGTGTTCTTGGACAGCCAGAAGGTCTTTGGTACTGCGTCCGCCCACAGAAGATTGAAGTCAAACGTCCGAGTGCGGGTTGCAGTAGGGTCATTCAGATGGGCTGACAGCTACCTGACTGAGAGGGAGTCAGAGAGTACATGCCAAAGGAAGCCTTCTCTAGCTGGGAGAGGGTAAGTGGAATTCCCTAGGGTTCAGCGCTGAGACCATTACTGCTGTTGATGTGTACGAAGATGTTTTTGTGAACGAGACGAAATCAATCCCGTATGAGTTTGCTCGTGATGTCAAAATTACGAGAGAAATTTCGAAGTGAGAGTGACGAAGGAGACTTACTAGGAAAGATACCACAGTGGCCGGGCACAGTGGCTGATGAAAAAGTAACCCTGGAAAATGCAGTCTTGACGAGGGAAAGTGGTTTAGACAGACCAGACGGCGAGTACCATATTGGGGGAGGCAACATTACGACTCGTGCTTTGTAAACGACCCAGGGAGCAAGCATCGCCCACATGATGTCACAAATCACGTGAAAAAGGATCATCAAGGGAACATAAACATAATGTATACGTTCTGCTCAAGTTGGAGTATTCTGCAACAGTCTAGTCTACTCACCTAAGGAGACATGAGAAATAAGACTGTTGGAAAGAGTCCGATGGGATGCAACGATAATGACATATAAATCCCTAAGAGGCCATGATGACGTTATAAGACAGAGACGTTCTTTCAGGTCTGAAAAATATTCAGTTAATGAAGGCAAAACTAGCAGCAAGGGCAGACAAGTGTGCCAAGGGATGTAAAAGCGTTTCTTCAGCAGCAGAGTCGTGAACTCGTGAAACAAGTGAGCGAAGAGGCTACGAATCCAGTCACTGTAATATTGACATCAATCCCAAAAAGTCCCAGGAATATCATTATTAGTTATGCTGATGGTATTCTTACACACACCAAAACATTAAGTGAACGAACGGACCGTCTAAATTGCAAATTGATGAAAAACGCACAACTGAGAATTTCAAAAACCTCACGATGAAAATGCAATGATAAGATGAGGGACTCACGAGTGTAAAACTCTCCCTTCCAATATATGTAGAAATGGGTAATAACACGCGTGTAAGGGTACATACGTCAGGGAGTGTAGGGGTGGGGAAACCGATTCATTAAGACAACCACCACAGACAATGGAAGGGGGAGGGTGTCCAGCAAGGGGCGCAGGAGGGCCCAGGCAACCAGCAGGGGATGATGCAGGAGGACAGGCGACTGGCGGTAGGGTGGAGGAGGGTACAGGAGACTATCAGGGGTTAGGGGAGGGGACAGACGACCAGCAAGGGATTAGGGGTGGGGTAGGTGACCAGCAGGAGGTGGAGAACGGTGCACGACGATCCGCATGGTGTAAAGGAGGGGGCAAGACGACCAGCAATATGTGGAGGTGGGCAAAACGACCAGCAGGAGGTAAAGGAAGGGGCAAGACGACCAGCGGGATGTGGAAGTGGGCAAGACGACCAGCAGGAGGTAAAGAAAGGGGCAAGACGACCAGGAGACTGTGCTGGAGATCTTTATACTGTTGACACAATACGCGGCAAATGTCGACCCGTGGGTGTGAGCGGAGGCTGTTAAGTTTGTGAGGTGATGTTTGGTACCTGCAATATCCCGGATGGGAGATGGGTGGGTGTTTATCTCGTGGAGGGAATCATCGTCGACTCTGTTGTCTCTAATATTGCATAACGTGTATTTACCGCTTTATATTTATGCCTTCCAGGTCTGTGTCTAAGATATCTTTAACCTTATCTTCAACCTGGTCCCAGTTTGCTCTGTGTATGCTGACAGTCGAGCAGCCCTGACGAGTTGGTACTGATCCTGGGACCATCCCGGAGAGGCAATGTCTACGTCTGGCTGGAAAAGCTATGACTCTTGCTATATCAGACTACTCCCCCGTACCCCACTCATCTGGCCCTCGAGCCATTCATGTTCTTGCTGCACAGTGTACAGAGAAAGGTCCCGAGATTCGTCGCTAATGAAAAATGAAATATACACTGAACATACTGTGCAAACATCTGCCACTTATCTTACAACAGACTAGTTCATGTCCAAGAGGAACAGCACAGAAAATATGGCAGGAAGCAGAAGGCTGCGAGGACATAAACTGCATTCATAATCCAAGATCTAAACAGCAGCACAATCATGGAACACACATGGTACTCCACGAAGCCTCAGAAGCCCCGAGAGAAGCTTCAGTCATCCATACATAATAAAAACCTCTTAGCGTGGCTGAGCTGCTGTCCTTCCCCGTGTGCCGGAGGATATATTAATAAGGCAAGAGTAATGCATAGCCAACAGACCACTCACTCACATACGCACACACACAAGTAATCCTGTGCCATAGATCTTGACAATCTCAGACTCTCTATTGTTTCTCAACTTTACTATCCCTGCGCAACTTTTTTTCTTTCTACTTCTACTAACAATCCTGTTGAAGAAAAAATGGGATGCGGGTGTGGGGGTTAGAGAGTGTCGGAAGTGGATTGGTAAGGGTGGAAGTGGAGGAGGGGGGCGGGCGACTGGTAATGAGTGGTAGAAGGGCGGGCGACTGGTAGGGGGTACAGGAGGGGGCGGGCGACTGGTAAGGGGCAGGCAGGCGATTTACTAAAGGTAGTGCAAAGGGCAGACGACTTATCAGGGGAACAGAAAGGGGCAGAGGGAGGAAATGTGACTGGCAGGGGGAGAGGACAGGGGTGTAGGGATTACATAAAGCAGGGGTGGTGAAGCAAGGGGCAGGGCGTTGCGTGTCTCTGGACATTTCATTCAATAATTTCACAACAGCGAGGCAGGCAGCCCACTGGCCCCTGTCTCTCGTCCTTGTGTTATCCCGGGGTTAAGTCTTGGTTATCCCCGGGCTAATGTACTGGTTATCTCCTTTGTTATCCCTGATATCCCAGGGTTAAGTCTGTTATCCTAATGTAAAATTTTTGTCATCTTAGAGCTTTCTTATTCAGAGGTTAAGTCTTTGTTATCCCACACATGTATTATATTATCCTAAGATTTGTCCCGGAATTGTGTTACCCCATGTTATCCATGTGTTATCCATGTTATCCTGTGGCTAATTCTTTGTTCTTCCAAGGTTGTCGTGGTTATCTTCACTTCTTTCAGATCTGCTTCACGTTATCTCGGTCGAGCAACGCTTCATTTCGTTTCAGCTGCTTCAGTAAGCTCGGATTTTGGATAGGATTTCTCCAGTGGGGCAGACGTAACCTCTTTAAGCTGAAAATGCTGTTAAAACCCGGTCCATCCGATTCCTCTCAAGGGAAAAAAAATCCTCGACATCTTTCCATTTCTTCTGATGGCTATGTGGACACGGTATATATACCTGTTATTAGATTCACCTTCATTCTGGAAATTCTCTGCATTACATAGATAGCTAAGTCTGCCTCTAAAAGAATTCTGAAGTTTTGGTTTAAATGCCAAAGATTTATCCTCTAAGCAGTTATGAAATATGAATTCGTTCACGGAGTTCTACTACAATATGAGGAGTTCCACCTTCAAGGATTTACTCGACAAAAATAAGGACGCCAATACAGCTCTCTCTGTGCTTGACCTCATTACTAGATCCGCTTTACCTATGACGTGTTTCTGTCTTTCTTCTACAGATATTGCTTCGGTTTCTGTCACACCAGACAGCTGGCTTCTTGTCCACCTCCGCCATATCGTAAGCAACACTTTGCTCTTAAGCTAACCTCTTCTGATACCTTTCGCTAAGATCATTTTCCAGTGTCTACAGACTTTGCTTCAGGGAACAGGACTTTGGACCCTAGGGGCCCAAGAGGTCATTAAGAAACATCCACTACTCTCTCACAATCGATGGTCATATGCAATAACACTACTTTTCAGACATATAAACCTGTGTAATGATAACATAATACTCCATCAGCGGGGTATCATCTACGACCTGTGAGACGAACAATGGTTCCCTCAGCCACAGGGCAACTCCCGGTACCAGGAGAGTCTCCGGTGACCGCTGTAGCCAGGATCTGCTGGATGGCCCTCGTTGCATCACCGGCCCAGTGGTAACAAGACCAAACTCGTGGCTTCGTAGTCCGCTCAAGATGCATGCATGATCTTGGGCGGACTACCTTCCTGAGACAATTTTCTGGACATTAATGCACTTTAGGTGGAGGCAGATCAACGATGGTGCTGCAGCAGCCATTCGTACGCTAGACCAACCTCCAGTGCTCTAGTTCTGACAGACGAGAAATGGGAACCATGACGCAGGTCCAGCCAGACGCGGAACTTGTTGCCGCCATTAGTGTTACCACCCACGCTGAACATCTCGTTCAAGGCGTTCTGTTAAATGTCAACATGGTCGCTCACTCTCTGGGTAATATTTTCATTTGTGGGAATTTATTTATCCGATGATTATTACGAACGAGCAATAACAGTGTTCATGAGAGAGTAGAAATTAGAAATTCGGTATTTCAGCAAACCAAAGACCACGTTCCTCAGTTAAGTTTTCCAGTCTTTTCAGAAAAGAAAGATAATATCCATAAAACAATGACGCTTAGGTTATTCATCTAGTACACAAAGCCAAAGTTTTTCCCGTCTGTACTGGAGCAAGGAAGGTCGTGTAAACAACCTCCTTGAATTGGCATCACTGACTGGAACCCGTCCGTCCGCCCAGACTATCATTCCGGGCAGAAGAGTTGCCATCTTGCACGTTTGCCATGCTCTATAACATACGTCCAGTAATATAAACATTACATTTTCGGGTAAGTGTTAGTAGAACAGGGGCATTTGCGATTTCAAAACAATGTTCAGTAAAACAAGTTAAGAAACTAGATCATTGGTATTTCCAGCGATGCAGCAACACTGATGGTCCAGCAGGGGGTAGGTTGGACCGATGCCCCTCCTTAACATACACTTGGCCTTGAGAGGTGAACTCTGTCGGAAGAATTGTCTCCTCTAGGCAGCTGTAGGAGGAAAGACGCCACCACCGTCACCGCCTGGACACATCCGCAGGAAGGATGGCGGGGGCGGTGGGGGAAATATGGCTCGTGGGAACCTGTTGTGGGGGCGGCAGGCAAGACCCGCCCCGTCCCAGACTTTACACAGGAATTCCTCTACGTCTGGCGGCTGCATAGCACCTGAGGGTCATCCCCAGGGGTCATGGCGTGCTCCCGAAGGACAAAAGCTTTAAGAAGAAAAAAAAAGAAGGACCCTTGTTTTCAATGATCTTATATGGTTTTCAACGTTAATTGTGGTTAAGAAGTGACACTTTCTTGTCCTCACACCGGCACCCAACCTACTTGCAGCCTAAAAGATATAGACAGTCTTAAAAAAAGAAAAATGTCAGTTTTTGAATCACTCGAGAGACGCAAGCTCAGACAACGACCATCCTTATCTGCGACCCAGGTGAGCCTCCCGGAAAGGTTGGCGGCCCTCGGCCAACGGCAGACACCCGCTTGCGTCACGTTCCGGTGACGTCACGGACACGTCATCCATACAGTGACTCCGGGTGAGTCAACCCCCCCATCAGACCTCCCGAGAAGCCAAGGTTAAGGGCATGACTGGGGGTGGCCGGGATACGGAGGGCAGCGTGTGAGAGTCGTGGAGGCGGCGGCGGATCATGTCTAGTCGCAGAGGGAGTGAGAGATGCACTGTAGAGTGAAGATCTCTTGCTGGGAGAGCGTGACGAACAGTCGAGTGGCGGAGGTGACTACTGGACAGCAGCATGTGAGGTGTAAGAGCCCAGTAGGTACTGGAATAACTGGTGTTTGACGGACATGGCATGAAAGAGAGGGGCGCTGGGATCCACTATTGTCTCTGGGAGGAACAATCTACCCACCCTCACACTTTGTAAAAGGGACCCTGCTGAGTTCTTGCGCGCCTGGTCTTACAAGTCCCTTTCTCTCTCTCCTTCTTAATTTTTCTTTTAAGAGAATCCTTAAAAGGAAAAAAAAAATCCTAGATTAAGATAACAACGAGCTCATAAAGCCAACTACACGTGGTACATTACGTATCGTTAATGAACTGAGGACGAGGATTTTCGTTAGGTATTTGAGAGTGGATTAAGATGGATTGAAAGAATAAAATGAGGAACTCAGGTCCGCGCCCTTCGATGGTCTACAGGCCAGGCCCTAGGGCAGCGACCTCCTCTAACTCCCTAATCTTCCTCATCAGGACTGATAACAGTCTGTAAATAGCAGGCTGCAGGCAGCAGCAGCCCAACTTAGCGCACCCGTTCCGATTTCAGATTGGTAGGCTGGTGCCTGGAACCATCTTGCACCCTCCTTGGCAAGTCTGCTGGCCTTATTTTCTGCCACATTAGAAGTTAGACAACTAGGAAAACCTTACCATCCCCTCCCAACATACACCATATTCATTTCTACTTATCATTCTGACATTTATATCTTTTTTCGATCCTTGTCTCATCATACACCACGATATACGAACCCAGAGGAGCCGAACCCTTCTCTCCAAATCCCACCATCTTTGGCAGCGAAGAACCTCCTCAAGTTCCTTGTCTCCGCTGCCAACTCACAGAGCAGCGGTACCGGTCCCTCCCACGACACTTGCAACTGTATTAAAACTCTCTCCTCTCCCAGTCACTCCCTCAATACTTAAAGTCTTGTCACTTACTTTTTTTTTTTTTTTTTTGTTCCTGCCGAACACCATCCAGTCAGTACCTGCCACAGTATCTTACTCCTCTCAGAGTTTTCATCACTTACTCTCATGTCAGAAACAATAGCGACTCACGGTTCCACTGCAGGGGAGGAGCCCGTGCTTGGTCTAACACCAACACGGCTGATGCCCGCCCACTGGACTCTGAACTTCCAAACTGAAATAATCTGGCTAAGATTTTGCCCTCCACATAACACCAGTGTATCTTTATCTGCTTCGCCTACTGCTCTGCAAACTTTACAAAACTTCAAATCGTCTTTCGATTCTCTACATTACTAACACCAGGACGTGATGTCCTTTCATTCTCAGGCTGGGGTCTGCTGCTCAGGAGACATCACCGAAGGGTCAGATCCTCTCGTACAGATGGCAGGGTGATTGAAACCCCTCATATTTTCAATTCCTAATCATCTGAAAAAGAAAAGCAATTACCAGCCACGCTGCTGTTACCAGCAGACACCTGTCTCCAAACGCTATGGAATTATTTATCGCCTGTAAATCCTTTTTGCGCCGCAAGAACATAATTTCGCCCAGTGGTCACCTGCCCACACTCTCGTAGATGCCACCTTTATCATTGATTCACTCAGTAGTTTTCACATGGGAGAAATTTACTTCCTTCAAGGCCCGAGGAGACCGGTCATCTGGTTATACTGACCAGTTTGAGTTTCTCGAGTTATATTACTGAGTATAAAGCATAATTTTCTCTTATTCATTTTTAGTATCAACTTGTCTGCGTCTACGCCCGAAATTAAGTGCTCCATTTTCGCCCACTAATGGTCTTATACAACGTCCACGACACACTTTAACTCGTTACATATTCATACATTTCTTTTGCATTACTTTTGGTGTGTTTTTGTAATTCACTTTTCACAATTCTTTTTTTATTATTTGCACTCTCCTGCCTAAGATTAATCTTTCCTGGGCATTTTTCTTTCTTCCTATATATTTCTTTCATTATCTGTGCACTACAGGTCTTAGATTTTTTTCTTTGTCCATCTATTGACGCTTGCATGGTGTCTTGTCGAAGTGGCAGGAGTCCTCCCCTAGGGTTCGAATCCCACCAGTAGTGTGTATATATACGTTTTTGTCTTTCCATCGATACATTTATCATATTGTTTGAGGACAATATGTGGTGTGAGATGGTTTGATCGAGTAAGTAATGTAAGGGTAATCAAAATGTGTGTTAATAATGAGAGTGTAGTTAAGAGAGCAGAAGAGGGTGTGTTGAAATGGGTTGTACATATGGAAAACATGAGTGAGGAATGGTTGAAAAAGTGGATATATGTGTCAGAAGTGGAGGGAGCGAGGAGAACGGGGAGACCAAGTTGGAGGTGGAAGGATGGAGTGAAAAAGATTTTGAGCGGTCGGTTCCTGAACATGTATGAAGGTGAAAGGCGTGCACCTAAGAGAGTGAATTGGAACAATGTGGTATACTTGGGTCGACTTGCCGTCAGTGGACTGAACCAGGGCATGCGCCATCCCGCCCCTTGGAAACAGCGAAAAAAGGCCACATCTGCTCACATTCATTCTCTAGCTGTCATGTGTAATGCACCGAAACCACAGCTCTCTATCCACATCCAGGCCCCACAGACCTTTCCATGGTTTACCCCGGATGCTTCACATGTCCTGGCTCATTCCGTATACATGAATATGAATATATGCGTTTTCACTATTTCCCGCGAGGCGAGATAGCGTCAAGAACAGATGAGTAAGCCCTGAAGAAAACTCCTTCATTGGCCTTTGAGCGCCTTCTTTTGGAAGTAGATAGAGAGACATAGACAAACTGGTGAAATGGGCTCACAGGTAGCAAATGATTTTATCATCGATAAAGGAAAAGTCTTACACACCGCTAGTGCGAACGAAAAGGCAAAGGTACAGTACTAATTCTGTTGAGCTGGAAAACGTAAATAAAACAAAAGACTCAGGTGTTTTAATCTCTGGTGAGCTACAGCCAAGCGACCATTGCATAGAAGCCTTGGACAAAGGGACGAAAAGAATTCTAGAATTCATATGCAAGACATTCGAACTGAAGTGGGAGAGATTAATTCATACTGCGTGCAATTGATTTATTCGTTCCCACCTTGAATACTGTGCTCAGCTTTGGTCACCTGGCTTGAGAAAAGACTCGAGACAGATTGGAGGAAGTAGAGTGGCCAGCTAGTAAGAGGAATCCCAGAATGAGAGACAAATCCTGTGACAGACAGCTAAACAACTTGAATTTGTTTAGCTTAGAAAAAAGGTTAAAAGATGATTAGATACAGGCATTTAGTACTCTCAATATCTTTGATGATCTCGAGACAATCAGGTATTTACGGCAACATTGGCTGGATTTAACTTGTAATACTGGATATAGATTGGAGTGCAAACGTTTTTACTTCGGATGGGGTAATATACCTTTTCTTCAACAGGACTGTTAATATATGGAATGATTTACTAATTGCAGTAGCTGAAAGCTACACCAGAAGTACGGTTAAAAATAGACTTGACAAATGATTCGCTTTAAGTCGAAGACTGACGTTATATAAGCCTAAATACATAGATATATGGTCACTCGACATTTCAACCAGAGATATATGTATATAGTAAGAATACCTACTCATCTGCGAGCATTTTTTTTTCCTATGTTAGCTGAGACGGCACGGGCAGCTAAGGCCCTAATCAAGGCCTTCCCATTAACGCTATATATATAT
This sequence comes from Panulirus argus, assembly GCA_038088735.1. Lineage (NCBI taxonomy): Eukaryota > Metazoa > Arthropoda > Malacostraca > Decapoda > Palinuridae > Panulirus > Panulirus argus. The sequence goes on along the minus strand of JAYMFT010042580.1, from coordinate 3,770 downwards.
ATACCCTAGCCTGAGCCAGGTACCCATTTTATCGACCAACCCCTAGGGGTGGATGAACAGCTGGGTTAACTGTGGATCGACTGCCGCAGCCAGGATTTGAACCTGTGCGCTCGACCCTGGGCGGCCCGTGAATTTCATGCTATGTCCTCTGGTTTCTCTATCCGTATGTCTCTCAAAGTACTCTCCACTGTCCACTCCATTGATCGATCTCTTAAAAACTCTAAGTTTGTGGTCAGGTTACCTCTCACTCTTTTCTCTTCCAACTTAGATGAACTTAAAACCTCCACCCTTCCTCTGTAGCTTGTCTCTCTTAATTCTGGTACCTTCTTTATTCCCTCCATTGACCCATCTCTATGAGTTCTTTGTGCTTCTTTAGGTGCAGTGACCAAATCCGAGAAATATATTCAAGTTTTGGCTGTATGTAGGATATGACAAGCTTGCTAAATATAAAAAGCTATTCTGATACTTGTCAGCAGACAGTATGTCTTTGTAGCATTTTTCCTAATATGAGCCTCTGGCAACAGGTTGGAGACAATGTTTGCTCCTATGTCCTTCTCACACACAGAATCTTGAAGCTTATTTCCTGCTAGGCCTTGATCATGTTAAGGCTGTCTTTCACTTTGACCCATCCGCATTACTTTGCATTTTCTAGGGTTTAATTTCATCAACAGTATTTCAGAGCCACTTTGGAGTTTGTTTAGGTTTCTTTGTAAATTGATGCAGTTTTCTTCAGTTTTCACTTTCCTCATAATTTTTGCATCCTCCGTGAATATATTCAGGTAGGATTCCATACCTTTAGGGAAGTCATTAATGTAACTCAAGAAAAGTAATGTTCCCAGAACCAAACCCTATGGCACTCCTCTGGTCACCTCAGCCCATTTGGAAAAGGCTCCTCTGATATGCATCCTTTTTTTCCTCCCAGGGAGTTAATCTGTCCATTAAAGGAGTTTCCCCCCTATTCCTGTTTGGTTAATCAGGTTCATAATCAGCCTCCTATGTGGGACAGTGTCAAATGCCTTATGGCAGTCCAAATACAGACAGTCCACCTAGCCTTCCCTTTTGCTCAGGACTGAGCTCACTCTCCCTGAAAATCTGAGGTTGGTTCCACATGACTCCCTTTCCATAAAACCATGCCATCTCTTGCTTAGGAAATTTCTCCCCTGCAAAGTTATCCACATGCTTTCTAAATATCTTTTCCAAAACCCTACACACCACACTCATTTGTGAAACCAGTCTATAGTTCAACGCCTGTTCTCGGCCTCCTTCCCTTCACACTATACCTCTTTCCAGTGATGTCTTGAACAGTAACTCAAGTGGTCAATCAAGTTTATCTGCACACTTCTTAAGCACATATTATGAAATATTATCAGGACCTTTACCCTTTTATGGGTCAAGTCCTTTTTATATTATGTTTGCATTTGAGTGTCCTCATTTCAGGTCCTGTTTTTTTGTCCTTCACCAGACCTTCTCTATTTGATCTACATATTTCTTTAGGTGCATACTCTTAATCTAGGGCAGATATGTGCTGAGAATATTTTCCTGCACATTTCTTCATTGTTGGAATTCATCTTAGTATCAGAGAACAGATAGTTTGCTTATTGTGTAATTCTCACATTGTGATGTTCTGGTGACAAACTTGACACTCTGTTTACCCCCAAGTCCCTCTCACACAGATTCATATAGTTTATTTCCTACAATACTGTAGTCATATCTAGGTATGTTCACTTTTCCCAACTTTAATGTGTATATGCTCTCATTTTTGTGGAACGGATGGCAAAGGAGAAACATAGGTTTTGAAAACTGAAGAACTTTTCTCTCTGAGGTGGTGTTTTATGAGCATTTTTCTAAGGTTTTCTATCCTGCTTTGCAACATATGTGCCCACTAGTGCATTGATGCTCAAAATATATGAATTCTTATCTGTTGAAGGTCTGAAAGGATTAGGTCAGTGATAGCCTTTCTGTGACAGCCTCTGAATGGCCAAATATGGGCTCAAAAGGAATGAAGTGATAGCAAAGGATGGGGAAAGTCTGTGCTTCCTCACTGGAAACACTGAGGGTTGGAAAACTCTAATCCTGATTTTCCTTGAGAATATTCTCATGGGACACCACCTTGGAGGGAAAATATTTTCCCATTTACAAAACCTACTTTTTTTAGTGGATGAGGGTTTTTTAATGTAATTATAATTTTCAATCCATTATATTATGTATGTTTTTATTGCAGGAATAGTAAAAGTATGGAACAGTCAGAAACTTCAAGAGAGCAATCAGCATATCCTGAATATATCAGCAAGTGATGGGGTCTTCACAGCTTACACACGTTTAGTAATTTCCATCATGCCAGTTAATGCCCACTCACCAACCTTCAAAGTTGCACAATATGATTCTCATATTCAAGAAAATTTTGCAGTAAAAACTACGATTTCTCAAGTGTCTGCAAGAGATGTGGATTCAGGTCGTTATGGTGATGTTACATATCATTTTGTTGGTGATGATGCCCACAAATTCTTCAGAATTAATGAAAATACAGGTATTTTTGAGATTCATATACTAGAAAGTAAGTAGTTAAGTAGTGCAACATTTTGCTTAATAAGAAGGAAAAGTTTGCTCTGAATAAGGGAAAGAAAAGAGAAAGATGAGCTTTCAGAAAGCTCAGTATTCCCTGAAATTTGTCTAGAGTCTTGTTGGTTGCTGAATGTATTTTAAGATTTTAATGCTTGTAGATATTTTGAGGCACAGAAAATACATAGAACGGTAATTACTATTCAACTGGATATTTGATATTGATTTTTATGAATTAAAAACATTAAATACATGCTGTAATCATCTTTTTAATTTACTTAAGGTGATGTGTGGACCTCAGAAGTATTTGATCGTGAGGAACGAGCTGAGTACTCTTTCACTGTTATGGCAATGGATATAGGAGGACGCACTGGGTTCACAACACTTCATATTACTGTTGATGATGTGAATGATAATAAACCTGTATTCTTGCAGTCAGATTATAAAGCAATTATCAGGTCCAACACTACCTCTGGATCTGTTGTCTTAAAGGTATGTCATTATTCCCTTAAACTTTTTTATCACAGTAATAATAGCAAAATCTCTGTTTTGGGTCTTTGAACTTTAAATTAAAAGTAATTTGATCTAGATATGCAATCAAGCAAAATTATTATTTTGGGTTTTTGAATTTTTTATTAAAAGTAATTTGATCTAGATATGCATTCTCAACAATTGTACAAGAAGTCTCCATCCTTGAAATTCTAAAAAACTGTTGGACCTTTCCTTTGGAATGGAATGAAATTATGTTTACCTGCTGCCCACACTTCTGGCCGGTTTATATTCTGCTGCTGGTGCAAACTAAGGATATATTCTTATTGGAGAGTAATACATCATTCCAACATGTATTAAAGTAGCGCATAGACTTTTACATCCTGTTACCATCATACCAGAGTATACAATGGCCTGACCTTTAAAGGGAAAGTAGGGGGTGCCTTGTGGTTAACTATCCCCACACAGCTCCTCTTAACCACAATGGTCAGGCCAGTGTATACTCTGGCATTGCAGTAACAGGATGTACAAGCCTGTGTGTGCTAGTGCTGGAATTTGAAATTTTATGATTTGTTTGTGCCTGATGAGGGGGATTGTCTCCACAAATCATGTTGTGCATTGTGTATTGAGATGGCATGGGCAGCTGAGGTGTGTTGAAATGGTTTGGACATATGGAACGTATGAGTGAGGAAAGGTTGACAAAGAAGATATATGTTTCAGAG
>JAYMFT010042570.1:0-15550 GCA_038088735.1 Panulirus argus | reverse complement strand
CTTCCCACGTATTCCCTGCGTGTCGTAAAAGGCGACTAAAAGGGGAGGGAGCGGGGGGCTGGAAATCCCCCCCTCCACATTTCTTTCATGCATATTCAGCATTTCCCACGTTAGTGAGGTAGCATTAAGAACAGAGGACTGAGCCTTAAGTGGGAAAATCCTCACTTGGCTCCCTTCTCTGCTCCTTCTTTTGGAAAAGCATTAAAATAATTAAACATCAAAATGGCCACTCTTTTGATCACCTATCTATAGAAGTACTGACCACATAAATCCAACAAAAAGCTGGGAAGACATGACTGTTTCTTTATCTACCCCTAGGAGGGAAAATGGACTCCCTAAAGGGGCCTAAAAGTCCTCAGGACCACACAATACCCTCTGGCTAAGTTTTTTACAAGCCTGGTAAATCTTGTCTATGAAAGTCTCACCTATCATTATGTTATTGTTAGCCAGTACTCCAATGCTTCATGGTGTAGCAACAATCAAGCTGTGGAAATTTCAAATTAGTTGGCCAAGTGATTCCAATTACATACTGTTACTTGGAGATTATCCTTCTCCAAAAGTAGCTCATATATGTTCCTAACCTAGTAGGAAAAATTCTGATACAAAAAGAACTCCCAAAACCCAAGGACTGAACAGCAGGAGCTTCTTGTCTGTCAAAATATAAGTCAAGATCAATGAGGCAAAACCAAACCAACACAAGCTTAACCGACTGATGTTCGGCCCCAATTGGCACAACACCATGGCTTGAGTTAACATTGTCACTCTTGCACAACACCATACTAGTCCCAACCTGTGTATTCCCTACTATAAGGGACAATATGCTAAAAACCTGATGAATGAAAAAAACAGGCCATCCAGGTTCCAATGAGAAGTAGAAAAGGAAGATGTCACTATCCATTACAGAAAATTTAAATACTTTGTACTGTTAAGGATACGATACAAAAAATAAACTATATATGTGTACACTACACCTACGCAAATCAAAGAAGGATACCTATGCACAGCAAGATGGAAGAAGCCAAACAAAAAGGAAGGTGCTTGTCCTGTCTAGGCAGAATGAACACTGTTTCAGCAAGCCAATAACATCATCATCATCATCATCATCAAGTAATGTTACTGACTGGCAGAAAGGCAGAGCTGGACTGAGTTGTAAAACAACTACTGAACAAATGATTAGCAATGGGCGAGAAGCATTTATCTTATAAGCTGGCAGGAGGTTAGAGGTTTCTAACTCATGGGGATCTTTAAGACTACCTCAAAACATGCAAGACAAATCAACCTTGGAGAGAAAAAAAAGTGTGGTCTCACCTGATGGAAGGTCCATGCCTGATCTTCAAAATAAAATGCAATCTTGTCCCTGTTCTTTTGTGCAACTTCTTGAAAAAGTTTTGGTACAGACAGGTTATTTCTCTGGGCATGGCGAATTTTCCACAGAACCTTAAGATAGCGAAACAAAGCCCTGTGGGAAAGAAATTAAGTACAGAACTCTTCTTTCATGATTTAAGTCTACAGAAAATAGTAAAGTGAAGAAAGTATTACACAAATGATAATTAGACCATAAATGTTCAAGGTGAAATCAAACTGATATTGGACAAAGAGATTTAAGTTAAACAAACATACATCTAAACATAAAAGATAGCTTTTCGGTTCTACCTGCACATTCATTAAGTGTATTACTAATGCTTTTTATACTCATCCAATATGACTTTCCTTCTTCAGTTATATTCTTTTCTATATTCACCGAAAATAATCTATTCTCTAACCAATCATAAAACAATAACAAACCACAGCACAGTTAAACCAAGTCTTCATGGGGACCTTCTCTAGAGTATCTGTCAAAACTTTCACTGTGTCAAGTGGTTTTGGTGAATTACACATCACAATTAGTGAATGGATGTGTGTGAATGAGGTCTTTTCTTCTACTGTTCCTGGCACTACCTCATTACACAATGAAAGAAAAATAAATTTTTGTTTACAGCATGTGGTAAACATACAGATCCTGTATTCAAATCTTTGTTTACAGCATTTGGTACACATACAGATCCTGTATTCTAATACTCTTACATGGAATGCCTCATTCAAATATCTATGGCAAATGCTGGCATGTGACAATTTAATATTCACTGCAATCCAGTAGTCAGTTATATACTTTTACTAAGGAACAGTATGAATAAAAACAGTGTTTAAATGTATACATTTAATGTGAAATGTTCATGCAAAACATATAAACACTCATTTGCTATATGCAGTACCTGCAGAAAGTCTGAGGAATATGGGGCCTTTTGTTGTGTGGTTGGGTGTCCTCAGAACTTCCGTATCTATTAGCCTACCGAATGCTCAGAACTCGCTTACTTAGTACTTGGCAACTCTCCATGATGATCCCATCACCACGGACTGAGGAGCGAATCAGAGCCTCATGGGACAAGCTATAGAGAGGGGACACATGCAATGAGCTGCTGGAATAACAAATACCCTTTCTTTGTTTCATTCACTTTTCGTCCCACTGCTATCCACCCACACCCTAAAATGGGGCACAAGAACCTCATCCAGCAAGAAAAGGCTTGGATTCTTGCCCTGAGGGAGGCAAAAAAGTCGGTGAAGGAAATTTGTCAGCATACAGAGGTGAGCAAGTCAGCCCAAAAGCCAAGAATATCCCACAAGGTGAAGTTCCTCCTCATAAATCTGTACCAGGGCATCCTAGAAAGACTTCAGCAGCTACTGACAAACTTATCAAGAGGCAAGTATCGAGAAATCCATGCACCACAGCAAGAAAATTAAAGCAAGCCTATTCCACCCTCCTTGGAAGTGTTGCAGAATGCACCATTCAAGAGCGCTGCCAGAAACATCTCAACCTGCCTCTTCGTTCCCGACCAGAAAATCCCTACTGACTCACACGACGCGTGATGCTCGTCTCAGTTTTGCAAGGAACTACGAACATTTCACTCTTGAGGACTGGAGAAGGGTCTTATAGAATGATGAGTCGACTTTTCAGTGTGGTGCAGGGAGGCATGGCAAGGTGAGACGTCCCTCATATGAATCCCTTTGACCCCCATTATATACAAATGACCATCAAAAAAACAAGAATCAGTCATGATTTGTGTTTGCTTCAGTGGAGAGTTAAGGCGTGGGGGATTTCATGTGCTTCCCAAGAACATCAAAATGAATGGAGACCGCTACACTGAAGTTCTTCTTGACCACATGATGAATTTTTAGGAGATCCATGGCTGCAACTTCTTTATGCAAGACAATGCACCATGTTGCACCATGTCACAGGGCAGAGAAGGTCATGAAATGGTTGTAAGACAAGCAGGTGAACGTCCTTCAATGGCTAGGGAATTCTCCAGACATGAATCCCATTGAGAAGCTGTGGTCTCACACAAAGCTTAAATTTCAAGGGAGGAACACTTCAATTCCTCTCTTTCTCAAGCCATCAGAGACGTGGTTGAACAGAAATGACCTTGATTACTGCAGAAACCTTACGGACTCCGTGCCGTGACACATACAAGCTGTTTTGAAGGTAAGTGGTGGCCACACTAAGTGCTAATATAAAGAAAATGAATTTTCTTTTTATACCCATTCCTCAGACTTTCTGCATGTACTGTACTAATAGTGATGTAGATTAATGTATCGGTGTAATGAAAGAAAAAGAACTGAAAATGAAAAAATTAATGTACTTGTATGTTAGGCAATGCTGCCAACACCTATTCTCTTTAAAAACATAGCCCCCAAATATTTAAATTCTGTCATATCTTCCAGTTTTTCTCTCCACATTTCTATAACAGTTTAGTACACTTTCTTCTCTCACTCTATAAAGTTTTGCAATATCTATACTCTCACTCTGTTCCCTTTCAAACACCATTATTCAACTTTTACTCACTTTTACCTTCAATGGCCTATGTTTACACACATCATAAAAGACACTTGCAACCTTCTGCAACTCTTCTTCACACTCAGCAAACAATACAATATCATCCACAAACAGGCTTGTCACTAGTCACCACCACACTCCATCTCTACACCCCTTTTCCCTTATCACTCAATCTTTATACATGTTAAAAAGCCAGAGACACCACAAAGCCCTGCCTCACACCAATAAGTATACCAAAACTTCCATCCACTTTTGTACATGCATTTACTCCTGTATAGAAGGCTTCTACACCATCTAACAGTTGTCCCACTACCCAATATAACCATAACACATCCCATAAAGCATTCCACCTGACTCTGTCATAGGCTTTCTCCAAATCCATTTAAGCTTCATACAGCCTCTTACCTTTCGCTAGGTATTTTTCCACTGTCATTATCAACGCAAATATCTTATCCACCGTTCCTAAAACCCCCTTGCTCCTCATTTATTCTGCATTCAGTCACTTCCATCACTTGATCGATGAACACTTACACAGACTTTTCCTGGTATACTTAACACACTTTTTCCACTTCAGCTGCAACATACATCCTTAGTACCTTCTCCTTTGAATAAAGAAACAATAATAGTTTTCATCCAGTCCTCAGGCACAAACTTTCTGCTTCCATGCTAAATGACATATCAAATGCATCCGCTCTATCACACTTTCTCCTCCATGGCTTAAATACTTAATCACAAATAAGCTTTCTTATTCCTGGGTGGGGTTGCAATAACATAAAATACCTAAATGGGTCATTTTATAGTAGAAGCTGAGAACCACTAGTGTACATCTATGATGCATTTGCTAGCATTAGCTAAGTTTTCAAAGTGCCTGCATTGTATAATCAGAAAACTACTGCATTGTGTAAATATATCAAGAAAAAATGTAAATGAATTAAAAAATAAAAATGGCCCTAAGGTGTCTCAAAAAAAAAAAAAAAAAAAAAAAAAAAAAAAAGTCCTGGGGCATCCCAAAAGCTCTGAAACCTAACCCTATTTTTCCACAAGGCCTTATAATTAGTATTAATGGTCTTAGTATCCACAAAATTTTCCTGAAACATAACCAAAACAATCAGCATACAGGTATCATCAAGTAACTTATAGCTCTTGAAGAGTAATTATGTGCTACCAACAGAGTTATCCTAAGCATTCAGTTAGCTGAAAATAAAGTTCTTAAATAAACAAAAGTAGGTATTCTTTGGGGTTTAAATAACACATATTTCAAAGCTTCTGCCTTGACATGAACAAGACATTTTCCTTAAGGAAGGGGACAATGTGCATAAAAATAATCTGTAGTATCTGGAAAAATGGTTTGACTTATTATCTATCTATCTATCTATATCTCTGATGCATGTACCCTTTTGAAGTTTTTACCAAATACTTCTACCTAATGTTTCTACCTAAAGCTCCAATCTACTATTATCCACTGCTCTTACCATTCTGCCGATAGGCAGGGCCAGCACATAGCACTAACCACAAGAAAATCAATAGTTACAGAGATTAAGCTGTGAGTTAAGTGTTGTAAAATATTATGTATGATAAGGAGAGACAGTTTATTCCTTAAAAGAATGCTATTAGTCCATGTGTGAGTGAGGCAGAAAGAAAAAAGACAGCTACGTGGGTCAGGGGAGTGCAACCTGACAACCAACAGTTTATTCCTTAAAAGAATGCTATTAGTCCATGTGTGAGTGAGGCAGACAAAAAAAGACAGCTACGTGGGTCAGGGGAGTGCAACCTGACAACCAATGAAGTACTGGCGCACAACACAGATGTCACTTAACCCTCCTGATACCCAGAGTGGTAGTACTAGTAATGTACCTCCCAACTGCTACCTACTTTGACTACTTAGCAGACTACTTTTACAGTATTTTCTTTACTTCTTCTTTCAAGCATCTGAGATTAAATAAGGAGTTAGATTTGGACAATGTTAAAATTGCTGAAGATGTTCAGTGGAGACAATTGATTTTCTGAAAAAGCATTTAAAGTAATGTAATGCTGTAACTAATTTATGCATTAAAAATAATGTAATACTGTAACTAATTTAACACGAAACATTGCCAACAAAATCTACTGCATTACTGGAATTGCAAAGCAATTCTTCAAAGAATATGTGGATAAGCTTTTGCAAATTGTCAAGGTCCAAATATAGTCAATAGTTCAGCATGATTTTGTAAGTAACACTGCAATGCATACACACTGAAGGTTTTCAGTGTAATGAAGAAACTGATGATGAGTGCTCAAGGATGCTTACTAGCATAGTTAAAGTGGAATTGCTTATTCACTTAAATCATTCAGTGTCTTTCTATGAATCTGCTGGTATCATCAAGTCTAGTGCCTAAAAAAATTTCTAAAAATCTAAATGTAACAAAGTACATATTCAAGAACAATATATCTCTAATGTCCGTTCCCTTTGGGAATTCCCTCAAGGGGATGGACAAGGCAAAAGAGTCTCCATACTGGTGATCTCCAGTACTGCTTCTTAGCCTTTAATGGCTCATCCTTAACAAGCCACTGGCAGAGGGCAAATCTAGTGGTGTTTCCAAAGGCTCTTACCTGATCTTCTTAACGACTACTTCAACCAAATGTGTCCACCTAATGCTCTTGCCTAACATTCCAATATACTACTTCAACCTAATGCTCCTGCCTAATGTTCTTACCTCCTACAGTAAAACTTCTGTTATCTCAAATGCTTGTGGGAATCAGCCATTTTGGAAAACACAATTTCCGGTTATTCAATGAAACCATGGAAGTGGAAGTGAGTCATTGGGTGGGTGAGGGGGTAAAGGGTCTAGGAGCTCTGAAGAATGTGTAGAAAGAAAGTTGCCTGGAAGGGCAAAAATAGGTATGTTTGAAGGTTAGTCTGAACAATATCATGTGGATGCAAGGTATGGGCTTCAGATATGGCTTTGCAGACAAGGGTGGATGTGTTGGAAATGAAATGTTTGAGGGCAATATATGGGTTGAGGTGGCTTGATTGAGTAAGTAACAAAAGAGTAAGAGGGAGGTGTAGTAATGAAAGAGAGTGGTTGAGAGAGCTGAAGAGGGTATGCTAAAATGCTCTGGACACATGGAAAGAATGAGTGAGGAAAGGTTGACAAAGAGGATATATGGAGGGAACAAGAAGAATGAAGGGCTAAACTGGGTACAGAAGGTTGGAGTGAAACACATTTTGAAGGTTTGGTGCCTGAACATGCAAGAGGATGAAAGGTGTCGTTGGGATAGAGTAAATTGGAATGATGCAGTAAAATGGTGTCAATGTGCTTTCATTGGACTGAACTGGGGCATATGAAGCATCTTGGGTAAACCATGAAAATGTATATGGGGCATAGTTGTGGATAACAAGCTGTGGTTTCAGTACATTATACATAACAGCTAGAAAATGGATGTGAGCAGATGTAACCTTTCTTCCTCTGTTCTTGGCGCTATCTTATTAATGAGGGAAATGGTGATCAAGTTTGGAGGAAAAAAAAAATGGAAATACAAACATTATTTCTAAATATTTTACATAGAAGAAATATTAACAAATGTAAGCAAATAACAGTGAAGTCATTCATAACTGGCACAGCCTCTTGCATGACTCCATCTTCTTTTCGAGGCTTAAAACATCATTCTTGCACTTTGTGCAAGAAAAAGACAGCTTTGAAGAGTTGTTAGGCAATGGCTGACAACATATAAAAGGGGCCATAGTAATCCAGGGTGCACAAAATACATAAATGTGCAAGATCAGCACACAAAACTGCCCCCAGAGAGCACATGAGAGACAGAAAACAATCATCAGTGCCACAAAACTGTGGATGGTGAGTAAACTAATCACTGGGCCTTAGTGCACACACAATATGAAATATTTTCATGAATCTTTTATTTCAGGTAATCAAAGGCTGCCAAACAAAACAGAAAAATATCCATTGTTTTGAACATTTTGTTGTCACCAAAATTATGATAGCAGAGGTTTTACTGTACTTCTGTCTATTGCACCTAACATTTTGCCTGGCAGTGCTTGTGCATAGCTCTGAGAGAATTAAGTGTTTTCAAATGTTATGTGTGACAAGGAGAGAGTGTATGTTTGTGGACACAATGACAGCAGTCCATGTGCAGGTGAGGCAGAAAGATGAGACCAACCTGGCTCAGAGGAGAGTAACTTGACAACTACTGTAATATTGGCTTGTTACGCAGCCATCGCTAACCCTCCTAATACCCAGGAGGTTAGTACCGGCAATAATCCTTCCTAGTCAGTGGCTGCCTATCAAATACTACCAACAGAAAAACTGTACATACATTTGCATACCCTCTGTACAAAGGACATATCAAACTACAGGAAGAAAAGATGTGGATCTCTTAAGCCCTGTTTGGTATATCTTGGCTGGTTTTAATGAAGATATGAAAATGAAAACATTAATATTACTGCAATTCAAAATATACTTCATTGTACTTGCCTATTTTTCATTTTCTCCTACACTTCTTTCCACTTCCTACATCTTATTTCTTATGCTTTTTTTTTTTCTCTTATACAGCTAAGCTCTGAATTTATCTCATCCTTTTACCTTTCCCTTTTCAAATACCTTTTCTTCCTTTAAGAGGCAGGTCTACAAACACCAGCATGGCCCATTCTAATTTCGACTTTCTTCTCTTACTTTTTTCTTTTACCTAAGGTGCCTTTTGGAACATATTTAGTTAACGTCATGATGGCGCTGGTGGGTAATGAATGAGTAAAGCATACAAAAGTTTAAAAAGTTGTATGATAGCAGAAAAAGTTCCGGAGATGGCGCTGTACAAGTGGACATACCCTAACCTAAGCCAGGTATCCAATTTATCGACCCGCCCCTATGGGAGGATGAACAGCTGGGTGGACTTCGAACTGACTATTGCAGCCAGGATTTGAAATCTGCAGGACTAACAAAAGGTGTGCCTATGAAAGCATCAAGGAGGTCCAAAAACCAAGGTCATGGGAGAAATAAGTATAGACGATGACTGCATGTGCTTAAATATGAACTAACTGAGTATATACTCATTTGCTTATAGAAGTACTGTATGTGTTATTACTGTTCTCTGGAGATTTCCAAATACATAATACTGTACTGCTGTTATCATGTTCTGAAGATTTCTAAATACATTAAATGACATAAAAGTACCTATATTTACTGTACTAGAGTTACAAGACACCACTTCCTTAGGGTTTCCCTACAACTGAAAGTAGTGCAGCCTTGGACTGCAGGAGCCTCTGGAAAGAGATTTTGGGTAACACCCTAATTCTTTCTAAGGGAGATCCAGGGTTGATAATCAACAAATAAATAAACAAATAAATATCTTTTGTGTGCTTGTCTATATTTACCAAAAACAAAAAATTTCTTATTAATGCAAGACCCATTTTTCACAAAAACTGCAATGTTTTCAGATAGAATATAAAGTGCTAACAGTGTCCAGATTAACTTAAATTAAATGGTGACTACACAACTCTTAATGCCTGTCAATACAATATTTTCAAAGTGTAAAGGTATGCAGTGCTTTAAGTACCTTATGAAATAAGCAAAATACAGAATGAGTGCTAAGTGCTGTTCCTGTCTCAGGCAAAACCTTATAGGTACTCAAAGACAGCTACATATTTAACCAGCCATTAACATACTGGCTGATAATGTCTTTCACCACAACTTTGTTATATAATTGTATACAATTTCTAATTTTTGTTTTACAGTGGTGGGCAAATTTTTCAAGAGTACCTCTTTATAACATGCATAGGCATGGCTGAAATATGTGAGACAATATGACTGGAGAGGGTACTCTAACACTGAAAAATGATACACTAGATTGATATAAATCACATTACTTAACAACTGGGTTATCATATCATTCTCCTGTATGGTTTTAGCAAAGCAAAATCATAAGTTAAAAAAAAAAAAAAAAAAAAAAAAAAAAAAAAAAAAAAAAAAAAAAAAAAAAAAAAAATCTACATATTAAACCGAAGAACTAGGATGAAGGAGATGCTGGAAGGGCTTATGAGGGTGCCATTGGCCAATCTGAAGCCTGCTTCAGAGCATTAACCATTCAGTCCTTTCTCCTGGCAGAAGCTACACAGTAGTAATACATTCTCTTAGATAAAATGTTCATGATCCATACGGGCATCTTATCTTTTTCCTTTCTCCTATTACTTGGACAGGGGCAGGTCTTCAAACTATTCACACTGTGGAGACTTACAAATTCAGAGTGTCCACATCCAGAAAGTATCATCCTACCCCAATGCTCCATGGATTCCACTTCAATCTTCTTTAATTTATACAGACCATTATGAAAAATATTTCTACATCCACATCACAATTCAACTCATCACAAAATATATCGCTTCATCCACATCACAAAATATATCTACCCCTCAAACTGTGCATACTTTTTTCATTTATCCGACATCACTGCTCTTAATACAATAGCAGACAGTTAATACAGGCTAATATTTCCATCTGTGATCATATATGATACGTTGCTTCTTGGGATTTTCATTGTTCCTACAGCCACCCAACAGACACACACCTTTCATCTACATTATCCATTACTGGCTGATTATATCATCAAAATATTATCATGGATACACTACGCATCTTTCCTTCATAAAATGCAAATGGCAAACTATCATGTGAATATATGGAAAAAAGTAAAACAGAAGCACAATAGGGATTTGATCGTTATAGCAAAATTAAATCATGCACAAGAGAATTATATTATATCTTAAAAAAAAAAAAAAAATCAACTGGTAGCAACAAGTGTAACATGTCTAGCTACCCACTTCATTAACGAGTTCTTTCTGCATTACAGGGAAACACTCAAACTTTGTAAAAGCCAACTCTTCATTCTTATGGAATATTCCATAGCAGTGAACAATATAAAACAACAGTTTAGTACAAATGTACATTCCAGTAAATAGTATTCCTTTTACCAGTGCAATAAAGGTAAAAAATTTATCCAAGTAGCAGTACTCCACCAACCTTAAGTCTCGAGGAAGTGTACTGAAGCGGACCATCCACATCCTAGAAAATTGCCAACATGTCTCCCTTGGCCCAGTGGGAGATGATGAAGTATTGTAATCCAAATCATCATCAGAAAACCGTTCACCATGGATTATTTGATTATGCATCATGACTGTCTATATTTTTTCTAAGTAGACAGACTTATGAGCAAAATCTCTGGTAATATCATTAAAGTTGTGCTGAATATGCATACATGAATATCAAAAATGCACTGAAAAAAATCTCTCTCTCTCTTTCAAGACTGAAAACTTTCATGCAGTATGACTACCAACAAAAAGTGATGGGAATAAACAAATCAGAGAGAATTCAGAAGCACGTCATAAGTAAACTTGAAGAGATGAACTACCATGAAAGGCTGAAAGAACTAAACTATATAGCTTAGAATAATGCAGGTGTGTAAGTTTGGGAGAGTGCGAGAAAAGAGAAAGTCAACAAAATATGCAAACAAATATTATGTTTTAAAACAAAAGGTTACTGGGAGAGTACATCTGAATGGAAAGAAATTGAAGAAAGTGGAGTGTTTCAGATACCTAGGAGCAGATATATAGCAGCAAACAGGGCTATGAGAGCTCAAATAGTTGCACTTTGAGATATGTGTGGAAAGGGGTACAAAGATCTTGTGCACCTTGATAAATGTGTGGAAAGAGATGTCACTGTCTTCAGGGGCATTGACAGGTATGTGTGATGGGTCAGCAGTCCCACTAGTGCTATATGAATGCAAAGCCTGGGCCTCATACAAAAATGTAAAGGATAGGGTGAATATGTTGGAAGTGAAATGTCTGGAGAACAATATGTGGTGCAAGGAGTCCTGATTAAATAAGAAATGATATGGTAAGAGAGAGGTGTGGTAGCAAGAGAAGTTTTTATGGGCTATATTGTGCTACATAAATAGACAGACCACACAGACCCAAGGTTCATGTGAGGTGCTCTGGCCTTAAAAAAAAAAAAAAGGGGGGGGGCAATAGAAGAAAAGAATAGCAAAGTAAAGGCTCTCTCCCCATTCTGTACTTCCTTAAGCAACATGCCGAACAGAAATACAGGTAGAAAAAATACCTTGCAGTATCAATATGGCTGAAGGAAATTTTTATAAGAAAGTAATAAGGTAAAAGGAACCTAAATATGCCATGCATTCCATCAACAGTGACATGCATCCCTTCATTTTCTGTTATAAAGAAAGTAATAAAGATATGCTTGAGCTCCAGCCTCTCAAGTTAGCATATTATTCCTGATACAGAAGAATGATACAATAATTCTTTCTTGCTCCCTTGCAGCAGGCAACACAGGTTAATCAATGTTAGTACAGGATGAACCTCTGGAATGTGGCAACCCTGGGACCTGGCCATTGCTGGACCACAGAAAATGCTGGAAAACAAATATGGACCCTGAAGGGAACACCCTATGTAAACATATGCCTGACCCCTAGTCTTGCCAGCTCATTCCACATACATATTGCTGAGTTATCAAAGGTAGAACACAGCTTAAAACACGAAATAACCCAACCAATCATGCTACCAAACGAGGTTGTTATTGTTACATCAGAAGTATGTCATGGTTAGCAGGGTCTTAATGGTCCACAAATATTTGCACATCAGGGGCAGAGAAGGCAAGGGAAAATGGATTTTCTACACTTGAATAAGCCTTTGCAGTATTATTAACAACCTTCTTGAACCACTGTTCTAATGTAGCTTGCTTCTGGTACTTTGGCCTTTCCTTACTTAGTTTTCTTTGAATCAAATAAACAGACATCTTGCTTCTGGTACTTTGGCCTTTCCTTAGTTAATTTTCTTTGAATCAAATAAACAGACATAAATTCTTGTTCTGTTATAAATTCCCTTTGCTTCAGACCTGCAATTAAATCTCTCATCATCTGGATACAATTATCTATAGAAATTCTTTCTTCCACTTCCTCATTTTTCTCAGCACTTTCTTCATGATGATCTTGTTTCTTCTCACCTTGCTGAACCATCTCCACGATTTCTTGATCAGTTTGCTGATAAATAACAGGCTCATCACTATCAATGTTCATTCATTCCTCAAAGTTTTCTTCTTTAATCTCTTTGGTTACTGCAAGACTTTTTGGGTTAGTCATATTCCTAACATACTTGACCAATTTTTGGATTAATATCTTTTCACTAGAAACTCTAAATCCAGAAATCAAGTTCATTCCTTTCCTTGTCCTGAAACATTAAGCTTGGCCATGGTGTGTGCCAGCTACTTTGTAGTGTACTTTTCTCGGCTTTATTCCAGGCAGAAACTAGTAACCATACCATATCCTTAATGTTAAATTCCTTCATGAAATCTTCAAGAAGCTCTCTATTATTCAGTGCAACAAGGATATGGTGCAAGAACTCCAATCTGTATTTAGATTTCAATAAATGCAATATGCCCTGGTCACAGGGCTGAATCAGAGAGGTGCAGTTAGGAAGGAGGTATAGACCAAAAACATTGTCTTTTAATAAAAGTCCTACTTTGGATTCTGCCAAACAATTATCTAAAATCAAATATTTTTCTACACTTTGGATCGAGGCCAATAGAGTTACAGCGTACTCCACCTTCACGCACAAAGTAATTTTCAAACCATTCAAGAAAAAGTTTAGTTGTCATCCACCCATTTTTGGTACCACAACAGATAAGTGGAAGAATTTTCCGTCTTTTAAAGGCCCTCAGGTGAACACTCTTACCTATTACCATCAGCTTGGTTTTGTGTGTTCCTGCAGCAGTGCTGCAGCCAAGAATTGCTACCCTATCTCTGGAATCCTTACCCCCAGATGGAGATTCCTCAGTATCTTGGGCAAGGGTTTTTCGTGGCATGTAATGCCAATACAGAGCAGATTCGTCAGAATTATACAATGGTTCTGCGGCTAAGTTTTCCACAAACTTTGTTGCAGCTTCCGTGTCAGCACTATGCTTTTCACCACACACATTGTGTACTGAAATTCCATGTCTCCACATAAACTTGTGTAACCATCCTTACAAATATTCACAGTCATAGTCTAGCTTTAGTTTTCTATGAAAAACTTTGGCCTGCTAGCTAAGCATCTCCCCAGAAAGGTTTGCACCTTCATTATGTCAGAGCTTAAACCACTTTATAAGTACACTGTCTAATTCTATACTCCTGGCACCTTTCAAAATTTTCTGAAACTTTAAATTTTTCTGGCTTTCATTTTCAGCAAAAACTTAAAAACTTGCTCCTTTTGTTTCTTCAAGTCATACACAGTTGATGATCCAATCTCATAGTACTCACACAAAGTCTTTACAGAAGATCTTTTATATAATTTCCTCAGTAACTCCACTTTTTCAAGCATAATGATTTATACTTATACTCATTAGCACTTCCCCCATCTTCTCCATCTTTTGGTCTCTTGGATGACATCCTGAAAGGCTAAAGTACAGCTGAATATAAGAAATCAACAGGACTGTTAATCATCTTGGCTGCACTGTAAACAGATTTTGGTGCCTTAGAGCTGCTAACTTGCTAACAGCAACACCCTAGTGGGAATAGCTAAGTCTGCCTCTAAGAAACTGGGTGTCCTATTTAGATGTCGTAACTTCTCTTCTGAACAATTGCTCCATTTTACAAGGGACTGATTTGTCCTTGTATGGAATACTTCTCTCACATTTGGGGTGGTTCTAGCTGTTTCCTTACTTGACAAAGTTGTCGAATGCGGTCAGACTTATAAACTGTCCCAGGCTAACTTCCAAACTTGACCCCATTGCCCTGCACCATAATGTTGGTTCATTTTCCTTCTTCTGTAGGTATTACTTTGGGTTTTGCTCCCGAGAGCTGGCTACTTGTGGGCCCCCAGCACTAGCTAGACCAAGAAATACTCGGCAAGCTGCTGCATCACATGATTACTGTGTTGCCATTGACAATTCAAGGGTGTGTCGTTTTGATAACCGCTTCTTTCCCTGCATGTTGAAGCTTAAGAACTCTCTACCATCATGTCTTTCCCAATAACTATGCCCTTACACATTTCAAAAGACAGGTCTTTCACTTTCTCAAAAATTTGTAAATACTTTCCCTGTCTTTTCTTTTTCTGTTTCTTAATTCTCTCTATATTTCAATTAGGGCCCGGCCTTGATGTGGACTTTTGTCCGTAACTGGAGCCTTGAGGGAAAAAAACTAATGGTGGCAGATTCAAAATGTGCCAGACAATGGGAGTTGACGGACCACAGAGAGCTGGATTAGAGAGGTACAACCTGTATGTTCCTGCAGCCTGGCTGGAGAAAGATCAGTGCTTGAGAAGGTAGTATAATATACAAACAAATTATGATTGATTGAATGAATTATTCAACAACAGAGTGACAAATGCTGATCAAGCCTGATTTTGAAGATATTAAGAGTGTTGCTCTGAAAAACATGTTAAATTTATTTATTATACTTGATCACTGTTTCCTGCGTCAGCGAGGTAGCGCCAGGAAACAGACAAAGAAAAACCCATCCCCCACATACAAACATATATACATACATGCACACATATGCACCGTACATATATATATATATATATATATTTATTTATTTATTATTTATTTTATTTATTATACTAGATCGCTGCTTCCCGCGTCAGCGAGGTAGCGCCAGGAAACAGACGAAGAAAAAATACCCCATCCCCCCGCATGCACACATATATAC
>JAYMFT010042559.1:0-15550 GCA_038088735.1 Panulirus argus | reverse complement strand
CAAGTCGATCCCAGTATACCACATCGTTTCATTTCACTCTATTCCGTGCACGCATTTGACCCTCCTGCATGTTCAGGCCCCGACCACTTAAGATCCTTTTCACTCCATCCTTCCATCTCCAATATGGTCTCCCGTTTCACCTTGTTCCCTCCACCCCTAACACATATATCCTCTCTGTCAACCTTTCCTCATTCATTCGTTCCATATGTCCAAACTATTTTAACACATCCTCTTCTGCTCTCTGAATCACTCTCTTTTCATTTTCACGCATCTCTCTTACCCTTATATAACTTACTCGATTAAGCCATCTAGCACCACATATTGTCCTTAAACATTTCATTCCCAATACATCCATCCTCCTCCGTACAACTATAGCGCATACCGCGCAACCATATAATATTGTTGGAAGTACTATTCCTTCAAAGATACCCATTTCTATTCTCCGGAATAAGGTTCTCTCTTTCCACACATTCTTCCTCGCTCCCAGAGCCCTCGCCCCCACTTCATCCTATAACAAAGTTCCTCTTCCATGGTTCCATTTGCTCCCAAACACAATTACTAACTTCTGCAGTTTCTTACTCGAATCAGCCGCCAGTGCTGCATGATAGACGAACAACAATTGACTCACTTCCCAGGCCCTCTCATCCCCAACAGACTGCATACTCACCATTTTCTCCAAAGTTCATGCATTTACCTCCCTAATCACCCCATCCCTAAACAAATTAAACGACCATGGGGACCTCAAACAGCCCTGCCGCAGACTGACCTTCACTGGGAACCAATCACTCTCCTCTCGTACACATGCCTGACGCCCTTGATAAACACTTCTCATTGTTTCTAGTAGCTTACCTCCAGCACTATACATTCTTAAGACTTTCCACAAAGCCTCTCCATCAACCCTATCATATGCCTTCTCCAGTTCCATAAATGCTACTTACAAATCTATCTGTTTTTCTATGTATTTCTCACATACATTCTTCAAAGTTAACACCTGATCCACGTATTCTCTGCCACTTCTAAAACCACACTGCTCCTCCCCAAACTGATACTCTGTACATCCCTTAACCCTCTCAGTTGATACCCTCCCATACAATTTTCCAAGAATACTCAGGAAACTTATACCTATGTTGTTTGACCACTCACCTTTATCCCCTTTACCTTTGCTCAACTGCACTGTACATGCATACCGTCAATCCTCAGGCACTTTATCAAGACCAATACATACAATAAATAGTCTTACCAAGCAATCAACAGGCATATGTAAGAGTTTTGGAGAGATGGACGAACATGCAGTCTGTTAGGGATGGGTTGACCTAGGAAGTGAGTCAATTTTTGTTATCCGATGATACAGCACTAGTGGCTGATTCGAGTGGGAAACTAAAAACCTGGAGTCTGAGTTTGGAAAAATATATGTGAAAGGAGTAAGTTGAGAGTAAATCTGAATTAGATTAAGGTTATTGGGTTCAGCACGGATGGCGGACAAGTTTGTTGATATGTAAGTTTGAATGGAGAAAAATTGGAGGAGTGAAGTGTTTCAGATATCTGGTAGTGGACTTGGCAGTGAATGAAACAATGGAAGCAGAAGTAGAGAAGGGGGCCAAGATTCTGGGAACGATGAAGAATATGTGGAAAGAGAAAACGTTATCTTGGAGAGTTAAAATGGCTATGTTTTAGGGAATTGTAGTTCCAACAATATTATATGGCTATGAATAAGACTGTACGGAGGAGAGTGGACGTATTGGAAATGAAATTTTCAATGAAAGTATGTGGTGTGTGGTGGTTTCAAGTAAATAATGAAAGGATGAAAGAGATATGTGATAATAAAAAGAGTGCAGTTGAGATAGCAGAGGTTGGTGTATTGAGCTGGTTAAGACATATGGAGAGAATGAGTGAGGAAAGGTTGACAAAGACGATACATGTGTCTGAGGTGGAGGGAAAAATTAGATGCGGGAGACCAAATTGGAGGTGAAAGGATGGACTGAAAAAGATTTTGAGCCATCGGGGGCTGAACATGCAAGAGGGTGAAAGGCATGCATGGAACAGAATGAATTGGAACGAAGTGATATACTGGGGTCGACCTGCTGCCAGTAGACTGAAACGTTCGGGGTGAATGAGATAGTGTAAAGTTTGACACCATAATTTTTCCTGTAATACTTTCTTCTCTTTTCCATTGTTATTACTAAAGCCTGAAAGTTTCTAGCTATAGAAACCCAGACATTGATCATTATGAAGTGTTTCTGTAGACCATGTATTTATTAGAACTAAGTAGGAGCCTTATGGGTATCAAAAACATTACCAGATAGGACTTAGCGAGAGAGGAAGATTTACTTAAAGGCCTCTCTCAGGACTTCTGCATAGTAATCTCTCCCACAAACCCCAACTTCATATCAAAGCAGCAACAGTAGGATGAAGGGGTGACTATTACATCACATCTTTTTCCTTTATGCCATCCTTATAGGGAGCTAGCAAGCTTCTCACAGCGCGCCATTCCCAAATGACAGTTGTGATAGACTGCAATATTCCATATATCAGTACCTTCCTCATAGTGATGCGATGTAGATAAGCATCCGACTTTGACAGACCACACCCATCGCTTGAGTGAATTTACAAATTGTGGGAAGATCTTTACTTCATCGAAAATATTAGAATCTAGGAACAGTTAACTGAGAGGATTGCCCAGAAAACTACCATACTTAATTGTTTCCATGGTGAAAGAACTTAATATTTCTCTAGAGGAGACACCCAGATATGGAGACTGACAGTTGGGATGTTTTAGTTCATCCAAAAGGGAAGAGAATTATATATAATCAAGTCTATCTCTTGTAACATAAGTGAAAATATCATATAGTTATAGAAGACGGACAACGACGCTGAACAATTTTTGGGGATGGGAACTGGGTGGAAGCGGTAACAGCTGATTGTGATTTACCATGGCAGAGGACACCAAAATTAACATCGTAACATATATATGCAATTTTGCTGCTTTATACTTTATATCATCTACAAGATAGGTCATGAGAGATAACATAGTTATCATGTATCAGCTTCTCTGTAACATTCCCACTAGTGTGGGAATGACGGTATGTAAGTTGTAACTACCAGAGGGACTGATAATGCTTACATCGTGAGACTTTACTCATGGGAAATATAGTAGGCTGCTTTAGATCTAGTGATACTATCGTCATATTTCGTTATCTTTTGAATTGTTTGGTTATAGTGTGCTCTCCTTTTGTGTCTGGTCAGGGGCAGCCACCCCCTCTACTCCGGCAATCATCCTTCCCAACATCATACCATAAAACACATTCATTTCAAAGTTCCCTTATACGATTACTCCACAATGTCAAGTCTTATTAGTCACTGATTCTTTCTTGTGGTATTCTATGAGCCAACATATGTTGGTAGTTTAAAGTAACGATAAAATCATAAGAGCTATTTCTGTATATATCTCACGAATGTTTGCGGCAATACAAATCCCAAAAGGTATATGAATATCGCTACAGCAAAAACCAGTAGCTAGCGGAAGATTTTAGGTATACCTAAATATCTCTATGAATAGTTATGTGAAGAGATAGATTCATGTGGTATTATTTATATGTATTTCTTTATTCGCATATAAACATAGCGTGGGTTGTATAAACCTGTCCTTACTGCTCTTGGAAAAAGTAATATATTTCCGTCACCAGAATGATCTAGATCATCAGCTTATAATATGTGATGTCACTTGAGACACTGGTCTCTTCACTGGACCCCTTTTGTTGAGAGCTTATAATTTCCATAAGTATCGTCAGAAGAAATATCTTTGTTATCATTATTTCTGTTGCATATACATAAATCCTACTCACCCCCCAACCCCCCTCAAACCCCCCCAAAAAAAGATAAAAAGAGGAAGTGAAAGTTTCTTTAAAGATGCCAAAAAGCAACAATAGCTTGGAGGTGTTCAGTGACGATGATATAGGTAACACTCAGGCCAGCCAGTATTTACACGGTAATAACAGAGTAAGGAACCAGTGCACGAAGAAAAAGAGGAGGAATAAGTTTGCCACTGTGTCACATGTGAAGCTGATTAGGAAACTGGATCACCAGGCAGAAATATGGGGAGACTTACTCAGTGGAGATAAGATTATCTTAGCAGAAGAGAACAAAGAATGTATGTCAGAGGACGTCTCTCAAGATGGGTTGAGGTCACCCGACGAGTGCCTCAGGGCTTTATTGTGGAACCATTACTCTTCTTGATGTATGTATATGATTTCACATAGGGCATAAACTCTCACCTGCATAAGTCTGCAGATGATACAAAGGACACTATTGAAATGATAAGTATGAAGGACTGCATTAATTTACAAAAGTAACTTGAACAACTCCAGAGTTTGTCTGATACCTGGTGAATCGTATGTCTGTAGATGATACAAAGGACACTATTGAAATGAGAAGCATGGAGGACTGCATTAACTTACAAAAGTAACTTGAACAAGTCCAGAGTTTGTCTGATACCTGGTGAATGAAGTCTATATGAATTATATGTAGCACAATGAGAATGGATCGTAGCAAAAGAAGGCCTCAATGTGATTCTCATCGAACAGGAGATACTCTGCAGTAATCTTTGTGTGAAAAAAAAATGGTGAGTTGACTTTGTCCTTAACCTATCGCATGAGTCCCACCTCAGGAAACCTGTTAAGGAGACTAACTGTCTGCTGGCAAATATTAGAATTGCATTCAAGTTCATGATAAGAAAATTTGGATAGTCTGTTCACGTCATACATAAAGCCAGAACAAGAATAAACTTATGATGTTTGATCACACCTAAACAAGAAGGGAGGTAATGGAGATGGTTCAGAGGATCGCAAGAAAGATAGAACTAGAATTAAGAGAGATGAGTTACAGGGTAAGACTGAGAGGCCTTAAAATTGTGATTGTTCTCTATTTCCAAGTTCATCTTGAGCGATAGACTAAGGTCTAGTCAAAGAACTCACTATCAATGTCTAACGAAAGTCTAACGAATTTGTTTCTCTGAACGGTGTGTGTACGCCATTAAGTAGTTCTGAATGTCACTTGACACAAAGCCACTGAACTGCACCCCAGTGTCACGACTAGAGATAAAAGAGCATCAGCCTTAAGTTCTCGGTTTGTTTGTGGGATGGGCCCATGCAAGGGTAGATCGGGGTAGATCAACCGGAGGTTGAATTTGACGGCTGACTTGTTCCATACTTGACTAAAATTACTAAATTAGTTGATGATAAAACTTTGAAACAATATACGTGCATACTGAAGAACACATCAGGAGTACAACTCTTCTGTGAAACAATTAATCTAGATATGCCTGGAAGGATTCTATGCCTCGGTGGCGCAGAAGGCAGCGAGTGAGTCTCATAATCTCAAGGTCATGAGTTTGACCATTACTCATGGCAGTGGTATTTTCCGACTTTCATGACAGTTGAACTAGTAACAGGTATTGATTTACTTTTATTATCGGAATCATTGTATCTTACCCCACAAGTTAAGAATCATTATCATGTTGTATTGTTTTTAGGTAACTGATCACTCCAACCACAGAAAAGGAACCCTGATTCCCGGTACCGGATTAATACGTGGGCACCTCGGTCTAGGCCTTGGGCCACGGCCTTTCGTTGGGGCCTGGACCCAAGTCTTGGCCTCCCGCCTTACAGGGTCCCCATTGGTCACCCAAGGGGAAATAATGTGGTTCGGGAAACTGGTAGAATAGAGGCTGCATTATAAGATATACAATATGCTAATATAATATAAAATATTGTAATGAAATTTGTTATAATGTTTCCGAATCTTTCATGATTTTATAGAGCATATGGAGACCGCAAATATTATCTGGGCTTAGGCCTCACTAAACCTTAACCCAGTGCTACAGGTTCCTGACTGGAAGCCATATATCTTAACCTTGAAACTGTATTCATTATTTCACTTTCTCCTCGCTCACTTACTGACCCACTCACTCATTCAGTTTCTCTCTATTGGCCCTCGTGACAGGGTTTCTCGGAATCCCTCACCAAGAGTAATCAGAAATCACTACATCGGAAAAAGTTTTCATTATAAACTTTTTTTGTGGCTCGGTCAGTTGATGTTAACGCACTTGGACATATCTCTCTCTCTCTCCCGCTCTCTCTGTTTCTGTCTCTCTCTCACACACTTTCTCTGAGAAGAAATCTTTCCCATGCCGGGAATCGAACCCGGGCCTCCTGGGTGAGAGCCAGGTATCTTAGCCACTAGACCACACGGGACTGGAAGGATCATCGGTGTGCCTATGTGAACATTGCTTACCACTCACTATTTCATCCATTCACTCTGTTCTTTGAAATGTATGGCGGCTATTCCGCTAAGGTTCTGCATTAATAATCAGCTGGCAGACATTACCTACCGAATCTAATGACAAACTCATACAACATGAAAGATTTTGCTCCAATTGTCGTGAATAATGAGGACCTCATCCTGATAACTATCACCTGGGAAACAATCCGTATATTATACAAACACAAAAAAGCACAGACCTTTCCATGGTTTACCCTAGACGTTTCTCATTGATAGCAAGTCGACCCCAGTATACCATATCGTTTCATTTCACTCTATTCCGTGCGCGCATTTCACCCTCTTGCATGTTCAGGCCCCGTCCACTTAAGATCCCTTTCGCTCCATCCTTCCACCTCCAATATGGTCTCCCGTTTCTCCTAGTTCCCTCCACCTCTGACACTTATATCCTCTCTATTAACCTTTCCAAATGTCCAAACCATTTCAACACATCTTCTTCTGCTCTCTGAATCACTCTCCTTTAATCATCACGCATCTTTCTTACCCTTATATTACTTACTCGATTAAGCCATCTTGCACAACATATTGTCCTTAAACAATTCATTTCCAACACATCCACCCTCCTCCGTACAACTATAGCGCATGCCGCGCAACCATATAATATTATTGGAAGTACTATTCCTTCAAAGATACCCATTTTTATTCTCCGGGATAAAGTTCTCTCTTTCCAAACATT
Organism: Panulirus argus; assembly: GCA_038088735.1. Taxonomy (NCBI): domain Eukaryota; kingdom Metazoa; phylum Arthropoda; class Malacostraca; order Decapoda; family Palinuridae; genus Panulirus; species Panulirus argus. The sequence goes on along the minus strand of JAYMFT010042559.1, from coordinate 8,541 downwards.
CTTCATCGCTCCCAGAACCCTCGTCCCCACTTCACCCTATGACAAAATTCCGCTTTCATGGTTCCATTTGTTGCCAAGTCCAATCCCAGATATCTAAAGTACTTCACTTCCACCTATTTCTCTCCATTCCAACTCACATCCAAACTATTTTGTCCTCAACCCTGCTGAACCTGATTATCTTGCTCTTATTCACATTGTTCTCAGCTTCCTCCTTTCACACACTTTCCCAAACACAAATAACAACTTCTGCAGTTTCTTACTCGAATCAGCCGCCAGTGCTGCATAATAGGCGAACAACAATTGACTCACTTCCCAGGCCCTCTCATCCCCAACAGACTGCATACTCACCAATCTCTCCAAATTCATGCATTTAGCTCACTAACCACCCTATCCATAAACAAATTAAACAACAATGGGGACATCAAACACCCCTGCCGCAGACTGACCTTCATTGGGACAAATCACTCTCCTCTTTTCTTACTCGTACACATACCTTACACCCTTGATAAAGACCTCTCACTGTTCCTAGTAGCTTACCTCCCACACTATACATTCTTAAGACCTTCCACAAAGCCTCTCTATCAACTCCATCATATGCCTTCTCCAGTTCCATAAATGCTACTTACAAATTCATCTGTTTTTCTATGTATTTCTCACGTACATTCTTCAGAGTAAACACCTGATTCATGCATCCTCTGCCACTTCTAAAACCACACTGATCCTCCCCAATCTGATGCTCTCTACATGCCTTAACCCTCTCAATTGATACCCTCCCATACAATTTTCCAAGAATACTCAACAAGCTTATACCTATGTTGTTTGAACACTCACCTTCATCCCCTTTACTTTTGCGCAATGGCACTGTATATGCATACCGTCAATCCTCAGGAACTTCACCATGGCCAATACATACAATGAATTTTCTTACCAAGCAATCAACAGGTAAATGTAAGAGTTTTGGAGAGATACACGAACATGCAGTCTGTTAAGGATGGGTTGACCTAGGAAGTGAATCAATTTTTTTTCGCCGATGATACAGCACTGGTGGCTGATACGAGTGGGAAACTGTAAAAGCTGGTGTTTGATTTTGAAAAAATATGTGAAAGGAGTAAGCTGAGAGTAGATCTGAATTAGAGCAAGGTTATTGGGTTCAGCAGAGTTGGGGTATCAAGTTCGTTAAGATGTAAGTTTGAATGGAGAAATATTTGATTTAGTAAAGTGTTTCAGATATCTGGTAGTGTAATTTGCAGTGAATGAAACAATGGAAACGGAAGTGGAATAGGGGGCCTAGATTCTGGGAGCGATGAAGAATATGTGGAAAGAGAAAACGTTATTTTGGAGAGTTAGAATGGCTATGTTTTAGGGAATAGTAGTTCCAACAATGTTGCATGGCTATGAATGAGATTGTACGGAGGAGAGTCGACGTGTTGGAAATGAAATTTCTAATGACAATATGTGGTGTGTGGTGGTTTGATCAAGTAAATAATGAAAGGGTAAAAGAGAAGTATGGTAATCAAAAGAGTGCAGTTGAGATAGCAAAGGTTGGTGTGTTGAACTGGTTTGGACATATGGAGAGAATGAGTGAGGAAAAGTTGACAAAGAGGATATATGTGTCTGAGGTTGAGTGAAAAATTAGATGCGGGACACAAAATTGGAGGTGAAAGGATGTCTGAAAAAGATTTTGACCGATCGGGGGCTGAACATGCAGGAGGTTGAAAGGCGTACATGGAACAGAGTGAATTGGAACGAAGTGATATACTGGGGTCGACCTGCTGTCAGTAGACTGAACCAGTGCATTTGAAACGTTGTGGGTGAGTGAGTAAGTGTAAAGTTTGATACCATAATTTTTCCTGTAATACTTTCTTCTCTTTTCCATTGTTATTACTTAAGTCTGAAAGTTTTCAGCTATAGAGACCCAGACATTGACTGTTATGAAGTGTTTCTCTAGACCATGTATTCATTAGAAACGCTTGAGTGAATTTACAAATTACGGGAAGATCTTCACTTATCGAAAATCTCAGAATCTAGGAACAGTTAACTGAGAGGATTGCCCAGAAAACTACGATACTTAGTTGTTTCCATGGTGAAAAAGATTAATATTTCTCTAGAGACGACACCCAGATATGAAGACAGACTGTTGGGTTGTTTTAGTTCATCCAAAAGGGAAGAGAATTATGTATAATCAAGTCTATTTCAAGTAAGTTAAGTGAAAATACCATACAGTTATAGAAGGACAACGACGCTGAACAATTTTTGGGGATGGGAACTGGGTGGAAGCGGTAACAGCTGATTGTCATTTACCATGGCAGAGCACACCAGAATGCCCATTATAAGATATATATGCAGTTTTCCTGCTTCATTCTTTATATCATCTTAAAGATATGTCATGAGAGATAACATAGTTATCATGTATCAGCTTCTCTATAACATTCTCACTTGTGTGGGAATGACGGTACGTAAGTAGGAAGTACCAGAGGGACTGATAATACTTACATCATAAGACTTTACTCATGGGAAATATAGTAGGCTGCTTTAGATCTAGTGATACTATCTTTGTATTTCTTTATCTTTTGAATTGTCTGGTTATAGTGTGCTCTCTTTTTGTGTCTGACAGCCACCCTCCTCTACTTTGGCCATCATCCTTTCCAACATCATACTATAAAACACATTCATTTCAAAGTTCCCTTGTACGATTACTCCACAATGTCCAGTCTTATTAATCACTGATTCTTTCTTGTGATATTCTATGAGCCAACATATGTTGGTAGTTTAAAGTAACGATAAAATCATAAGAGCTATTTGTGTATATATCTCATGAATGTTTGCGGCAATACAAACCCCAAAAGGTATATGAATATCGCTACAGCAAAAACCATCAGCTAGCGGAATATTTTAGGCATACCTAAATATCTCTATGAATAGTTATGTGAAGAGATAGCTTCACGTGGTATTACTTAAACGTTTTTCTTTATTCGCATATAAACATAGCATGGGTTGTGTAAATCTATCCTTACTGCTCTTGGAAAAAGTAATATATAACCATCACCAGGATGATCTAGATCACCAGCGTATAGTATGTGATGTCACTTGAGACACTGGTCTCTTCACTGGAACCATTTTGTTGAGAGCTTATGATTTCCAATAGAATCTCCAGAAGTAATATCATTGTTATCATTATTTCTGTTGCATATAAATAAATCCTAACCACCCCCAACCCCCCTCCACCCCCACCACCACCCAAAAATAAAAAGAGGAAGTGATACGTTCTTAAAAGATGCCAAAAAGCAACAATAGCTTAGAGGTGTACAGTGACGATGGTATAGATAACACTCCAGCCAGCCAGTATTTACACGGTAATAACAGAATAAGGAACCAGTGCACGAAGAGAAAAAAGGAGGAATAAGTTTGCCACTGTGTCACATGTGATGCTGATTAGGACACTGGATCACCAGGCAGATATATGGGGAGACTTACTCAGAGGAGATAAGATTATCTTAGCAGAAGTGAACAAAGAATGCATGTCAGAGGACCTCTCTCAAAATGGGTTGAGGTCACCCGACGAGTGCCACAGGGTTTTGTTGTGGAACCATTACTCTTCTTGATGTATGGAAATGATTTCACATAGGACATAAACTCTCACCTGCGTAAGTCTGCAGATGATACAAAGGACACTGTTGAAATGAGAAGTATGAAGGACTGCATTAACTTACAAAAGTAACTTGAACAACTCCAGAGTTTCTCTGATACCGGGTGAATGAAGTCTATATGAATTAAATGTAAAACAATGAGAATGGATCGTAGCAAAAGAAGGCCTCAATGTAATTATCATCGAACATGAAATACGCTGCAGTAATCTATGTGTGAAAAAAAAAAAAAATGGTGAGTTGAATTTGTCCTTAACCTATCGCAAGAGTCCAACCTCAGGAAACCTGTTAAGATCAACTGTCTGCTGGCAAATATTAGAAATGCATTCAAGTTAATGGGTACGAAAATGTTGACAGTCTGTTCACGTCATATATAAGGCCAAAACCAGAATAAACCTATCAAGTTTGATCACACCTAAAGAAGAAGGGAGGTAGTGGAGATGGTTCAGAGAATAGCAAAAAAGACAGACCTAGAATTAAGAGAGATGAGCTACAGGGTAGGACTGAGAGGCCTTAAAATTGTGATTGTTCTCTATTTCCAAGATCATCTTGAGCGATGGACTAAGGTCTCGTCAAAGAACTCACTATCAATGTTTAACGAAAGTCTAATGAATGTGTTTCTCTGAACGGTATGTGTACGCCATTTGGTAGTTGTGAATGTCACTGGACACAAAGCCACTGAACTGCACCCCAGTGCTACGACTAGAGAAAAAAGAACAGCAGCCTTAGGGTCTCGGTTTGGTTGTGGGATGGGTCCATGCAATGGTAGATCGGGGGAGATCAACCGGAGGTTGAATTAGACGGCTGACTTGTTCCATACTTGACTAGAATTACTAAATTAGCTGATGATAAAACTTTGAAACAATGTACGTGCATAGTGAAGAACACATCAGGAGAACAACTCTTCTGTGAAACAATTAATCCAGATATGCCTGGAAGGATTCTATGTCTCAGTGGCGCAGAAGACAGCACGTGAGTCTCATAATTTCAAGATCGTGAGTTCGAATCTCACTCAGGGCAGTGGTATTTTCGGACTTTAATGGCGGCTGAACAAGTTACAGGTAATGATTTACTTTTATTGTCGAAATCATTGTCTCTTACCCCACAAGTTAAGAATCATTATCATACTGTCTTGTTTTTATGTAAGTGATCACTCCAGCCACAGAAAAGGGACACGGGGCTTGGCCTCCTTCCTTACAGGGTCCCCATCGGTCACCCAGGGGAAAAAACATGGTTCGGCAAAGTAGTAGAATAAAGGCTGTATTATACAATATACAATATGCTAATATGATATTCAATGTTGTAATGAAATTTGTTTTAATGTTTATGAATATTCTATGATTATATAGAGCATATGGAGACCGCAATTATTATCTGGGCTTGGGCCTCACTAAACCTTAACCCGGCTCTACAGGTTCCTGACTGGAAGCCATATATCTTAACCTTGAAACTGTATTCATTATTTCACTTACTCCTCGTTCACTTACTGACCCAATCACTCATTCAGTTTCTCCCTTTTGGCCCTCGTGACAGGGTTTCTCGGACTCCCTCACCAAGACTAATCAGAAATCACTACATCAGAAAAAGTTTTTATTATAAAGATTTATGTGGCTCGGTCAGTTGATGTTAACGCACACGGACAAGTTTCTCTCTCTCTCTCTCTCTCTCACACACACACACTTTCTCTGAGAAGAAAATCTTTCCCATGCCGGGAATCGAACCCGGGCCTCCTGGGTGAAAGCCAGGTATCCTAGCCACTAGACCACACGGGATTACATGGATCATCTGTGTGCCTAAGTGAACATCGCTTGCCAATCACTATTTCATCCATTCACTCTGTTGTCTGAAGTGTATGGCTATTCAGCTAATGTTCCGCATTAACAATCAGCTGGCAGAAATTTCCTACCGAATCTAATAAAAAACTCATACAACATAAAAGATTTTGCTTCATTTGTCGTGAATAATGAGGACTTCAGCCTGACAACTATCACCTGGGAAACAATCCGTATATCATACAACCACAAAAACACACAGACCTTTCCATGATTTACCCTAGACGTTTCTCACTGACAGCAAGTCGACCCCAGTATACGAGATCGTTTCATTTCACTCTATTCCGTGCAGGCATTTCACCCTCCTGCATGTTCAGGCCCCGACCGCTTAAGATCACTTTCACTCTATCGATCCATCTCCAATATGTTCTCCCATTTCTCCTTGTTCCCTCCACATCTGTCAAACTCTCTGTCAACCTTTCCTCACTCATTCGTTCCATATGTCTAAACCATTTCAACACATTCTTCTTCTGCTCTCTGAATCACTCTCTTTTAATTATCACGCATCTCCCTTACCCTTATATTACTCACTCGATTAAGCCATCTCGCACACATATTGTCCTTAAACATTTCATTTCCAACACATCCACCCAAAACCCTCGCTCCCAGCTCACCCTATGACAAAATTCCGCTTCCATGGTTCCATTTGCTACCAAGTCCACTCAGAGATATGTAAAACACTTCACTTCCACCTATTTTTCTTCATTCAAAGTCACATCCCAACTAACTTGTCCTCAACCCTGCTTATTCTGATTATCTTGCTCTTATTCACATTTACTTTCAGCTTCATCCTTTCACACGCTTTCACAAACTGAGTTACCAACTTCTGCAGTTTCTTGCTCGATTCAGCCACCAGTATTGCACAATAGGCGAACAACAATTGACTCACTCCCCAGGCCCTCTCATCCCCAACAGACTGCATACTCACTAATCTCTCCAAAATTCATGCATTTACCTCCCTAACCAACCCATCCATAAACAAATTAAACAACCATCAGGACATCAAACAGCCCTGCCGCAGACTGACCTTCACTGGGAACCAATCACTCTCCTCTTTTCCTACTCGCACACATGCCTTACACCTTTGATAACACTTCTCAGTGTTTCTAGTAGCTTACCTCCCACGCTATATATTCTTAAGACCTTCTACAAAGCCTCGCTATGAACCCTATCATATGCTTTCTCCAGTTCCATAAATTGTACTTAGAAATCCATAAGTTTTTCTATGTATTTCTCACATACATTCTAATCCATGCATCCTCTACCACTTCTAAAACCACACTGCTCCCTCCCATTCTGATGCTCTGTAGATGCCTTAACCCTCTCAATTGATACCCTCCCATACAATTTTCCAGTAATACTCAACAAACTTATACCTATGTTGTTTCAACACTCACCTTTATTCCCTTTACCTTTGCACAATGGCACTGTACATGCATACCTCAGGCACTTCACCATGACCAGTACATACAATGAATATTCTTACCAACCGATTAACAGGTAAATATAAGGGTTTTGGAGAGATGAGCGAACATGCAGTCTGTTGGGGATGAGTTGACCTGGGAAGTGAGTCAATTTTTGTTCACCGATGATACAGCACTGGTGGCTGATTCGAGTGGGAAACTGCAAAAACTGGAGTCTGGGTTTGGAAAAAAAAAAAATGTGTGAAAGGAGTAAGTTGAGAGTAAATCAGAATTAGAACAAGAGTATTGGGCCCAGCAAGGTTGGGGGATAAGTTCGTTGAGATGTAAGTTTGAATGGAGAAAAATTGGAGGAAATGAAGCGTTTCAGATATCTGGTAGTGGACTTGGCAGTGAATGAAACAATGGAAACTGAAGTGGAAGAGGGGGCCAAGATTCTGGGATGAATGAAGAATATGTGGAAAGAGAGAAAGTTATCTTAGAGAGTTTAAATGGCTATGTTTGAGGAATAGTAGTTCCAATAATATTATATGGCTATGAATATGATTATACGAAGGAGAGTGGGCGTGTTGGAAATGAAACTTTTAATGACAATATGTGGTGTGTGTTGGTTTGATCAAGTAAATAATGAAAGGATAAAAGAGATGTTTGGTAATATAAAGAGTGTAGTTGAGAAAGCAGAGGTGGTGTGTTGAACTGGTTTGGACATATGGAGAGAATGAGTGAGGGAAAGGTTGACAAAGAGGATATGTTTGTCTGAGGTGGAGGGAAAAATTAAATGCGGGAGACCAAATTGTAGGTGAAAGGATGGACTGAAAAAGATTTTGAGCGATCGGGGCTGAAAATGAAGGAGGGAGTAAAGAGTGCATGAAATAGAGTGAACTAGAACGAAGTTAGATACTGAGGTCGACCTGCTGTCAATGGATCGAACCATTGCATATGAAACGTTCGGGGTAAGTGAGTGAGCGTAAAGTTTGATACCATAATTTTTTCTATAATACTTTCTTCTCTTTTTCATTGTTATTACTAAAGTCTGAAAGTTTCCAGTCATAGAGACCCAAACATTGACTATTATGAAGCGTTTATTTAAACCACGAATTGATTAGAACTAAGCAGGAGCCTTATGGGTATCAAGAACACTACCATATGAGACTAAGGGAGACAGAAAGATTTTCTCAAAACTCTCAGGACTTGCGGATAGTAATCACTCCTACTAACCCCAACTTCATATCAAAGCTGCAACAATATGATGAAGGGGTGATTATTCCATCACATCTTTTAACTTTATACCATCCTTATTGGGAGTTACAGGGAGAACATCAGCACAGTAAGTAAGGTCCTTTGATAAAACGGAGGTAGACAGCTAGCAAGCTTCTCACAGCCCACCATTCCCAAGTGACAATTGTGATACACTACCATGTTCCATATATCAGTAACTTCCTCATAGTGATACGATGTAGATAAGCGTCCGGCTGTGACAGACCATACCCATCGGTTGAGGGAATTTTCAAATTACGGGAAGATCTTCACTTTATCGAGAATCTCAGAATCTAGGAACAGTTAACTTAGAGGATTCCCCAGAAAACTACGATACTTAGTTGTTTCCATGGTGAAAGAACTTAATATTTCTCTAGAGAAGACACC
>JAYMFT010042548.1:0-15550 GCA_038088735.1 Panulirus argus | reverse complement strand
AGTCTTGCATTCTTTCCACATGCCCAAACCACCTCAAAGTATTACGTTTCACCCATTCTACCACTCCACAATTCACTTCCTTTGCATTCCTTGCCACGCCACATCTCTCATACACCCTTTCATTTCTTTCTTCATTCCATCTAGTCACACCACATGCTTTCCTCAAATAGCTTATTTCCACAGCCTGGATTCTTGACCTCTGTGCCTCATTCCTTATCCATGTCTCAGCTGCATAGGTCAGGGTTGGGAGGACTATGCTGTCCCTTAATCCTCACTTGCATATTTACACCTCAACCCATCATTATTCTATTAAGGGACCCAATGACACTGCTACCCTGTACTGCTCTCCTCCTTATTTCTCCTTCCATATCACCACATTTATCCAAGACAACTCTCAGATACTTAAATTCCCTCACTTCTTCCAGTGTTTTTCCCCCCATATCCATAGCACAATTTAGTGCACTTTCTTATTTCACTGTCTGGTTTTACAAAATCTATACTTTCACTCAGTTTCCTTTCAAACACCATTACTTTACTTTTACTTACATTTACTTTCAATCACCTACACTTACACACATCTTAAAAAACACTTACAGCCCTCTGCAACTCCTCTCCATTCTCCACAAATAACGCAGTATCATCCACAAACAGGCTTGCCACTATCCACAATGTTTCACCGTCACACTCCATCTTTGCACCCTTTTTCCCTAGTTTTGTTTTCATTTTCTTACCACTCCATCGATATATATATTAAAAAGCCATGGTGACATCACACAGCCCTGCCTCACACTTACATATATCCCAGAACTTTTGCTCAGCTCTCCATCCACTCTTACACATGCATTTTCTCCTCTATAGAAGGCTTTTACACCATCCAGCAGTTGTCCCCCTACACCATATATCCTTAGCACATCCCACAAAGCCTTCCACTCGACTCTACCAAATGCTTTTTCCAGATCCATAAAATCTATAGACAACTTCTTACCTTTTGCTAAATACTTTTCCCTCATATCAATAATACTGTTTAGTGCACTTTCTTCTATTGCTCTGTATGATATTGTAAAACCTATTCTTTCTCTCTATTGCCTTTCAAACACCATAACTGTACTTTTGCCCTCATTTACCTTCAATTGCCTTTACTTACATCTTAAAACACACTTACAGGCTTTTGCAACTTCTCTTCACTCTCAGATATCCCAAATCACATGTTTTCCTTGTTTGCAGGTGTTTGAGTATGATGAAGAACCACTATAGTCTTCTTTTATTGTTCCTTGGACTCAAGTTGTTACATACTTGTTGGGGAAGTGATCCACATCGTCCACATATTATCATCATTGTTGCTGATGATCTCGTAAGAATTATTTGTTGCAAATGTACGGCTTTGTTAGCCAAAACTCTTCTGTTCATTTTTTTATGTTTCTTGAAAACACTAAGTGCAGATATAAGTTTATGAGAGAATTTGATGTGCATGATAAAAAATTTTTGGCTCTCGATATGGCAGAAATAAAGGTGGTAAAATGACTTATCCACAAGTATTTCTAACATGCCTTTTTTCTGTACTCGTTATTTTTGTTGTATCAAGATCATACTTCTTCTTAGCTCATTTTCATATATAACTGATGTCCACTGTGTTAAAATAAACAGATGTGCATAGTACTATATTACTTGGGAATTATTTACTTTTCCCTTAGGTTAATTCATCAAACATTATTCTCTTGAGTCATCTCTTCACCTTCATGCTCCAAATACCATGATTGTGCAAGATAAGAAAATCTGTGATTGAATTATCTTGAATAATTAATTCATTTCATTTGCCCAGCATCAGCATTTTCTCTTTGCATCAACCATAGACCTCCATCAACCTACCATGTTTCATACATCCTATGACCATGTTATCACAGCAGTGTTTTAACCATGTGCATTTCTGTTAATTCCTTTTCCTATTACAGTCTCACATCTCCATTTTGTAGCTGTTGTCAGAATTCTTAATTTATTGCCTGTGTTACCCATTGTCCTGTTTCTAATGTATAACTTTTTGTACCAAGGAAAATTGAAAATTCATGGGCCTCCATGGACTTTTGGTTAGCCTTGCTGACCATGAGTCCATGGACCAACCTGGGTATGGACCCACACGGGTTTGAATCTTTGGTGTGGCATTTGGCCTACACCAGGTGTTCTACTTCCCTTTGGGGCTGGTCAGTAAATGGGTACCTGGCTTTAGTAGGGGTGTGTGTGTATGTGCATATAAGTAGGAGTAAGGACATGGTACATGTAATCAAGGTTAAGAGATGGGGCAACTCTCTTCCCTCAACACACTAATACTAATTACAAATACTAATCACATCTGTACCATAGTAAGAAAAGCACTCTATTATGCAAGTTTCTTCCAGACTATACAATTAAACTTTTCTGATCTTAACTTTGAATTCACCTCCATTTTATCCCTTTTGTTTGTCTTTACTCTCAGCTCATAGATATCTGCACTAATTCACAACTTAGAATCCTCCCCCTCTTGTCAGATATTACACTGTGATTACCCATCTAAATGAAAGAAGAAAGAAAAGAACAAAGAAAAAGATGCTCATAGATTAACATTTTTCCTTGTCTTTTGTAAGTTATCAAAGTGAAAGAATTTTGTCCAACTCTTAATTTGATTCAGCCAGCAGATTGGCATCATATGCGTACAATAATTGATGATCATCCTTTTTCACTATGGTGTACCTGTACCTTGCAATCATTCCATCTCACTCTCATCTGTAAGACCTCATCCATATAAGTTTTAAACATTTGCAGTACAGGTTGCCAATAAAAAATCTGGCAATCGTTATTCCGGTTCCATCAGTTTTCCAGTAAGGATCTCAGTGTGGTCTGTACCTGCATGGTGAGCACAGTTTAAAAATTCCCAGGTCTCAAAGCTTTGAAGAATGCTGTTGTTCCAGTTAGTGATGAAGATGGTGATCCTGACAACCCATCTGCTACCTGTATTAAACTTTTTCTACTGTGTACAGTACTAGTTGAAAATTCTTCAGAACTGTACTGTAAGTCCAGCATGTTAACAGTAGAGTACTGTATCATTTTGCTGCACCCAAACCATTTTATTTAGTTGTTCATTAAAAGTTCAATTGGTTTTCATTTAGAGTGTGATTTTCTTTCTTCAAAGTACTGTAGTCATTTTCTGTTGCAATATATTCAAAATATATAGGGTCAGGAGACAATCAATCAATTTTCCGGAGAAATCGAAAATCTGGCAGCCACGAGGTCCCCATGTTGCTAGATTTGTGATTGGCAACCTGTATAATGATAGATACTAAGATTTCATTATTCCTTCACAATTGTATTTCAAACCACTGACTTCTATCACTTACTCTCATACAAACAATATATTCATTTTAACAGTTATTACCACATACAGGCATTAGTCATGTCTGGATGAGTATGGCTATGAAGAAAAACTCCCTTGTTTCTCAAACTAAGGTTTTATTAGATATTCTCTTTACTTCAGGATCAACTACAGGTTGAGTATCCTTTATCCAAAATGCCTGGACCAGAAGAGTTTTGGATTTAGGATTTTTTCGGATTTTGGAATATTTGCATATACAAAATGAGATAACAGGATGGTATGGACACAAACAGGTTAGAGCTGAGACATACTTCAACGCTTCAACCGTTCAAGGGTCTTCCTCTGGAGATACTGATTCCAGCATTTGGCGGTACTGTGTTCCCCAGCAAGTGATGGTCACCCAATTGGATGCCTTGGCATGTCGCTCTTTGATTGGACTGCTTGTTCTGCAGACTCTACACGTTCACAGTGATCTCTACTGCCTGACGTGACCAGCAGATTAACCCAGCCATTGTGTAAATGTTGTCTTTGGTAGCGATGTAAGCTGCTTACATTGGTACTAAAGACAATGTTAACACAAGGTCTGGGTTCATTTGCTGGTTGTCAGGCAGTGGAGATCGCTGTGAACGAGTTGAGGCAGCAGGACAAGCAATCCAATCAGAGAGCATCATGCCAAGGCATCTGACTGGGTAACCATCACTTGCTGGGAACAGTCTCACCGAATGCTGGGGCCAGTATCTCCTGAGGAAGACCTTTGAACGGTCCAAACACTGAGGTATGTCTCAGCTGTAACCTGTTTGTTTCCATACCAACCTTTTTTTCACATTTTTCATGATAGATAAGAGATACATAGTGAGATAACTAGGGGATGGTACCCAAGTCTAATCACAAAATCCATTTATGTTTCATATGCACCTTATACACATACCCTGAAGGTGATTTATGCAATATTTTTAATAATTTTGTGCATGAAACAAAGTTTGTTTAACACTGAACCATCAGAAAGCTAAGGTGGCACAACCTCAGCCACCCATGTGGACAATCTGTGGTTGTTTGGCATCACTTTCACTCCTGACTCTGAATTTATATGCTATTGATAAGTGATCATATTCTTACTCTTATTCATATATAAGTACTTGACAGTAAAAAAATATGAAATACCACTAATGCAATGAAAAAATAATGTGTTTAGGTGTTGAGGTTTCCACTTGTAACATCATGTCGCAGCTTAAAAAGTTTCGGATTTTGGAGCATTTTGGATTTTTGGGTTAGGGATGCTCAACCTGTATTTGTTTTTTCAGGGTTTCAACGATGTGGGATTTCATGGCTCTACTCAGATTCCAACTCCAAATATAGATGCTTTAGCTTATTCTGGAGTCATCCTAAATAACTACTATGTGCAACCAATATGCACACCCTCAAGGAGTGCTCTAATGACTGGAAAACATCCTATACATACAGGTGAGTAGTCATTCAGTGGTTGATAAGTAAATTGATATAAAGTATAGATACAGATGGAATGTAGTTACTCATTATGGTGATTATATTACAATAAAAGGTCTGTTATCTGACATGCTTGGGGAAATTGGCCATCTTGGGTAACAAAAGTGCCAGTTATTCAAGTATATTTGAAGGAATAGTAGTTCCAAGAGTATTATATGGTTGCAAGGCATGGACTATACATAGGGTTGTACAGAGGAGGGTGGATATGTTGGAAATGAAATGTTTGAGGACAGTATGTGGTGTGAGGTGGTTTGATTGAGCAAGTAATGAAAGGGTAAGAGAGATTTGTGGTGATAAAAAGAGTGTGGCTGAGAAAGCAGAAGAGGGTGTGTTGAAATGGTTTGAACATATAGAGAGAATGAGTGAGGAATGGTTGACAAAGAGAATATATGTGTCAAAGGTGGAGGGAACAAGGAGAAGCGGCAGACCAAATTGGAGGTGGAATGATAGATTGAAAAAGATTTTGAGCGATCGGGGCCTGAACATGCAGGAGGGTGAAAGGCATGCATGGAATAGAGTGATTGGTATGATGTGGTATACTGGGGTCGATGTGCTGTCAATGGACTGAACTAGGGCATGTGAAACGTCTGGGGTAAACAGTGGAAAGGTCTGTGGGACGTGGATGTGGATAGGGAGCTGTGGTTTCTGTGCATTGCATATGACAGCTGGAGACTGAGTGTGAGCAAAATTGGCCTTTTTTAGTCTGTTTCCTGGCGCTACCTTGCTGACGCAGGAGGTGGTGATGCTGTATCCCGTGGGGCAGGGTGGTGCCAGGAATGGATGAAGGCGAGCAAGTATGAATATATACATGTGTATATGTATATGCATGTGTGTGTATATGTATGTATATAGGTATATGTTGATATGTATATGTATGTATTGTGCATATATGTGCATGTATGTATATATATGTGTATAGGAGTGGATGGGACTTTCTTTGTCTGTTTCCTGGCAGTACCCCACTGGCGTGGGAAATGGTGATCGAGTATGATATAAATGATATTGAATAATTCAGAAATTGCCTACCCCTTGCTTTATTTGGAGGTTACATTTTTCAAAAACCTTGCAGAAACAGAAATCACATATAGCATTTGTGGATTCTTCCATAACCTTCACATTATGCAGCTAGTGACATCGAATAACTTATCAAACCATCTTTTACTTGTTTGAAACAGTTATGGCTCAGCTACAATGTCTTCTTTACATAAATGCTCTTAAAGCTTTAGAGCTTTAGATCTGAGCTGAAGGTTACTAACTATGGATGCTTTTCTTCTCCATCTCATGCCCTCTGTATACTAAGAGCATTTTCTCCATAAGTGGATTTCTTTCCATTGTGGTTACCTTAGCAGACTTTGGAGTAGTCAACCACAGCACTTTGAATTTTTTCTGCATTCTTCTTTTTGTTGCAGAGTGTATATTCACCCTGACTGTAAGTATGCTCAGGTGCTGATGCTCCCTCACCAACATCAGTGCTTTGTAAGATTTCTTGCTTTGTTTCTAAAGTCAGAGAGGTCCTCTTTCATTTAACTGCTGGTTCTAGGGTAAGAGAAGATTGGTGGATGTTTGGATGCCATTTTAACAGATTTAACACTGCAGGTTGCAGGAAATTCAAATTAGCTGGTATACCCAAATTGCACAAGTTGCACAGATCTGCACACAGTGGTGAAAACTGTGAAATTGACCTGCTGACAGGAACATGGTGTGCTCCGTCCAGGACCCATGCTTACTCCACTTGCCAACCCTCACAGACGTTTTGGTGCACTATCTACCGTGCTGATGCAACATCACCAGCATCAGCATGTCGTAAGATATCTAGCTCTGTTTCTAAGGTAAAGGAGGTTTTCTTCAGTTTAATTGCTGATTCTGGAGTAGGAGATGTTGCTAGGCACTTATGTGTTATATTTACAAACATAAACACAGTGGTTTGTAGAAAAATTACATAAACTAGAATATCCATGTGGTAAAACTAGCACAGATCTGCAGGCAACATTCGAGTCGTAGGTGATCATTGTCTTCTGTATGGTAGTTGCACTGTGGGCATGAAGGGTCTTGAGATATTTTAAAAAGCTGCTTGATGTAGTCATGGGTTTCTGATAGTGATTGTCCAGAGAGTTGGGGTTTGAGATTGAGTTATGAGGTTGGTTGTTTATTTTTTTGCCAGATTATTTCAGTGTGTATGTGTTTGTCAGTGTTGTATTTGTTGAGGATGGGGGACTTTGTCAGTAGAGGTTACTGAAGTGTGAGGCAGGGGTGAAGTAAGCTTTTTATTTCTACTTGGGGAATGGTGGTTAGTTATAGAGTGGTTTGGATGGGAAGGGTCTAGTGCTGTTGTATAGAACTGAGTGCCAAGAATGTTAAGGTGGGACAGTAGTGTGAGGATCTTTGTGTCATTGTGAAGATACTGAGTGTTTGTGGTTGCTAGGTAGCCACTGATTGTTTTAAGTGCACTTTTGTGTAATTTGCAGCTTTGTTATATTGAATTTTGGGACGGTGGAAGACCAGGCAGGTGAGGGATTGTTTAACAAGAAGCAGATGAAATGTTTGTATACAATGTTGAGATATTCTTTTTCTTGTCCCAATCTGGTACCAGCAAGTGTTCTCAGGGCAATTAGTTTGTGTGTAGCTTTTGTACTGATGTTATTAATGTGGGGTGTGAATGTTGCATATGTTGCATGTGATGTCTATAATAGTTGGTATTTTGTCCACAGGGAGTGACTCTCCATTTAGGGTGACTAGAGGGTGTGAGCTGGATTCATGTCTATCTGGGGTTGGAAGAGTGACTGATATTTCTATGAAGATGCTGACATTTTTCCTGGGTGAGCCATCGTTCTAATCTTGTAATGTGCTGCATGTTTGTTGTTGCTACTGTAGGGTCAGGGTGTTGTGTATGTGTGTGTGTGTGTGTGTTGTGTGTGTGTGTTCGGGGGGGGGAGCAAAGGTTCTGGGAGCACTGAAGAATGTGTGGAAAGTAGGATTGTCTTCTGGGAGGGAAGAAATGGTATGTTTGAAGTGATAGTAGTGCCAACAATATTATATGGATGCGATGATGGGCTGGAGATGAGGATGTTCGGAGAAGGGTGGATGTGTTGGGAATGAAATGTTTAAGGATAATATGTGGTGTGAGGTGGTTTGATTAAGTAATAAGAGGATAAGAGAGAGGTGTGGTAATAAGAAGAGTGTGGTTTAGATAGCTGAAGAGGATGTGCTGAAATGGTTTAGACGTAAGTAAAGAATGAGTGAGAAGAGGTTGACAAAAAGGTTATTTGTATCAAAAGTGGATGGAACAAGGAGAATGGGGATACCAAGTTGGAGATGGGGAGAGGGAAAAAGATTTTGAGTGATGGTGGCTTGGACATGCAAGATGGTGAAAGGTGTATATGGGATAGTTTGAACTGGAAAGATGTGGGTGGTATACAGGGGTCAGTGTACTGTGGACTAAACCAGGGCATGTGAAGTGGCTGGAGTAAACCATGTAAAGGTGTATGGGGCCTGGTTTTGTAGGAGGAGCTGTGGTTTTGATGCATTGCTCATGACACCTAGAGAATGGATGTGAGTGACTGTGGCCTTTCTTCGTCTGTTCCTGATGTTGCATTGCTAATGCAGGAAATGGCAATCAGGTATGAAAGAATGAAATTAAAAGATCTAGAAGTTGTGCATCTTGTTTTAGGAATTTTCAGTTCCAATACCTTGGCATTTCTGAGTGAGTCCGGTTTTCCAATGCTTTCGGTTTCAAGAAGCAGTACCACTCTGGCGTGGCATTCATCTTGAATGTGCTTCATCAGTCACTTGGCTGAATATTTTATCTCCGATAGTAAAGAAGCAGTGTCACTAGTCTCAGTGATTGAATATAGTTTTCTTTTCAATGTTATTGAATTCTGCCTGATTCATACCATTCATAATACACTGGCTGTATTTGATTTGTATGTGGCCACAAATATTGTCTTTGATCTGTTAAATGTCAGCAACTAAAATTTAGTTAAAGTTGCTGTCCTTTGTCCTCACCTTTCAGGTTGTGAACAACACCAATAACTTCATAAGTTATGCTGTTATCACCGTAATGGGTAATTTTAGTTTTAGTTGCTGTACCTGCACCCCCTAAAGAAGTGCAGAGTGGTCCACAAACTTAGCAGGTAACTCTTAAGTGGTTCATGTGCATGAAAAGGTTAGGAACCCTAGCTTAATTCCTAAGTGCAAAGCAGTGTTCAAAGGTCCCTCTCCTACCATGATTTTGTCGACCACATCACTGAGTATACACGTTTACATTAATGTATACCATTTTACCAACCCTTGCATCATGTCTGTGTGTCCATGGTTTTCAAAGGCACCTCCAGTATTTTATCCATGTATTACATAAGTGTCATTTGGTCATGAGCTGTTTGTGGCCCAATCCAGTAGACCACCATTTCTGGGGAGAGGTTATAACAAGGTGGTGTCACAAGGATTAGCATCGAGGTAGTCTTTTGTTAGCTATGGTTTGGTGGCTGTTCTGTGGTAATACGGAGACACAGTATCAGGGGTGACATATTGCTATCCTTTTATTACCTTATAGTTCTGTACATCATTTCTTTGTACTTTTGCAGAAAAAACACATTGATTTTAGAGTATACCATGTGTATTTTTGTCCCTCAGTTGTTTATTATAGGACTTACGGTAAGATGTGTATCTCAAGGATCACTTCCCAGACCCCCAAGTCCCATAGGCCTGTACCTTGCCAACTGTTTTGCCAGTCATAAGGTTGCCCAGGAATGTAACCCTAGTGGTTAGCAAAGGACTTCTGTTTTGGTAATGAATCAGACACATGTAAATACTCTGTGCAGAGAAGTTCAGCTTTGTTCTGAGCCACAGCCAGATATAGCTAAGGATATTTAAGTTGAGGTGATGTATGCGTGTATGTCTAAGAACTAACAGTTGTTTGTCTGTGTGTAGGTTTTGTGTCCAAGTCTGCTTTCGAGCCTGCATTTACACTAAGGCAGTCTTGTCTAATGAACACATTTTTAGCACATCTTTGATATAAATTTCTTCTAATTAGTACTGTACTTTGCATCTCAGTTGTTTTCTTTTTGTTTACAATATATCAAGCATAAGTTCTTCCTAAATTAGATTCTGTGTATGTTTTTCACTGATGAGTTGATTGACATTCCTGTTCTGTTACCATTAATTCTGTTTTCAAGTGCATACATATATGCATTTTTTGTGAAGAGTTCTATGTAGCATAGTATGAAACTGATAAATCCATGGTACCAATAAAAATCTCAGGGATGTAGCAGGGTGTTATCATCATTGATTAACCTTAGGGTCTGTCTTCCTTCATTATACTTCTTCCCAACATCTTACAGATGAAGATACAGTACACATGCTGTTGGCAAGTGGCACTTGGGATTCTAAACGGAAAACTTAACTCTTGTACAGTGAGGGTTTCAGACACGTTATATATTGGGGAAGTCATAAGGATTGTTATATCACACATCACCATGGTGGGTAGGAATCTGTTAATTGTATTATCAGTTTTGCTTTATTTCTGTAAAGTCATACATATGATTGTGAAATTAACCTTTTTCCATATTTAAAGGAAGTAATGTGTTAAAATTTCTGCAGATGGTTTGACACTTGACCAACTTTGCTCATTCAGCTGCACTTACTTTGCACCTTTATGTTTGCTCCCTAACACCGTTTCTTTACGTCCTGTTATAGCTACTCCCATTTATACCATTTTGAAGATTAGGTACATTTCATACACCATTTCTGCCAACTACTTACCCTACCCCAGAAAACTTTCATCATTTTCTCCACCATGCATGTGTGATGTATCATATGATTTTTGCAATGGTTTAACTTCACCCTGGTCTTTTCTTGCCACTTTCCTCTCAATTATTTCAGTTTATGCAATATGAAAATTGAAGTTTTGCTCTTTGTGAAAGCTTAAAAGTCTTCAATTTTTAAGAGAATTTTTACTTCCTTTTTAATGCATGTGTTATCTTAGAGTTCATTGTAGTTTTGCATTAATTACAAGAGACAGGAGTTGATTTGTGTCTTGCCTAAGGTGATAGAGACAAGGGCTTTTTCTATCATAATACCTAATCCAGCAGTGGTATGACTGTGATGACATGAAAAAGAAAAATTGTCAGTATGTAAAAGTTTCTTTTTCTAAGTCCTCCATGTATGATTATTTATGTGGAATCAGATTGAATACCGAATTACTTTTGTATTTGATGTGCATTTTGTAGGGTTGAAATTTATTTAGCAGAGTGATGTTTCCACATTTCAGACTTAATTAGCCGAGAAAATATTCAGCCTTTTTTCTCATCTGTGGACAGATCCTTATGAGCATTTTTAAAAGAACACCTGACAATTGCATTAAAACACTGTTTTATGCCTGTCATGCATCACATTAAGCTAGTGGATGCATATTCACAGCAACTTAACAACCATACATTGGTCTTGACAGTCATACAGTAGCCTGCTTAGGCCTATGACCACAAAGGGCAAAGGTGAGGTGGCATGAAGCAGCTAATCACTATTTTCATTTGCTTTGTCTAGTGCAGTGCACTCTTGTTGGCCATGACTTGATATAGCTTGTGATGTCTTTTCTTCTGTTTCTAACTTTCTATTTACATGAGAAATGGGTATGTTATATTATTCATGGGATTACCAGGGCACACATTAAGTGTTTTCTTATATTTTGAGAACTAGGGAGAAAGCACTCTTGTCAGTTGTCGCAAAGTGGAAGTGATGTACTTTGTCATGAGGGTCAGTCTTTCACTACTTTTTGTCCTTACTTTACATTTTTTCTTTTCATTTTAGTAAGACCAGTTCTTTTTTGTTAATAAGCAAATATAACAAAAACATCTCAAAATGATAACTGTGGGAGAATCCCCAATTTTATGAACACAACTGTGTTGAATGAAAGTCCAGATTTGAATGGTACAAGAGGCACTTACTGACACATGCCAATTCATCCCAGCATGGAAATATCTTAAGACCTTTATAGACAGGCAAGAAAGCTTGACAATCAAGAGTGATATACTTCAGGCTAAGTATACCCCCACAGGTTTTTAGCCTTATTATCCCCTTAATGCTTCCAGATGGATTTTGTTTTGAGCAAAGCATTACGTCTAGATGGATATTTGCATGTTGTGTTTCATGTCTCAATGTCAAGACTATGCACCAAGTTTAGGTGGTGGCCATGTACAATCATCATCTAACCATACCAGTGAGAGAACATTTGCATGAGTTTTTAGGAAGAAAACTGAGCATCTTTTGGCTAGATTTAGAGGACCAGACAGATGATGATCCTGAATTAGTTAATATTTCTGTCCACAGTATCCAGACTATGAAAAAATTGTCTCCGACAGAATCAGACAAAACATCCCCATCTCACCCACTCAAGCATGGCCTTAGAGCCAAACACAATACCACCACACTACACACTAACCTCACACAACACTACCCACCAGAATAGTGATAAAAAGTGGTTGGCCATCTTCATAGCCAGCTGCCATGCTGGAGTAACTCTCAATAGTTTCACCTCTAAAATTCTTTCACTCTGAAATAGAATTCCCCAGAGTAGGTCTTTCTCCAGTTCTTGTCAGTCTCTTCAAGCATGACCTCCCATTACCTCAGGCAAACCTCAACATGGAGGTCCTTTCATGTGCAAATGACTTCACCTTCACATCACACCCTGACACCACTGTAGCAACATCAAACTTGCAGCACTACATTACACAGTTGGAATAATGGCTCACCCAAAACACACTGACTGCATCTTTATAGAAGTTTTCAGTCATTCTTTTAACCCCATCCAGGCATGAATTCAGCTCGCACCCACCAGTCGCCTTGAATGGACAGTCTCTCCCACTGAGTAAAACACCAACCATTCTAGGAATCACATACAACACACACATGATATTCGCTCCCCACACCAATAAGAGTAACGCAAAAGCTTCACACAAACTAAATGCCCTAGATGCCCTCAGATCACTAACTGGCATCAGATTTGAACAAGAAAAGGCTTTCTTCGAAATCCAGTACAAACAATACATCCACTCTACTTTCAACTATTACATCACCTGCCTGGTTTTCCAACCTTTCAAAAGCATACATAACAGAGCTGCAAATCACACCAATTATTGCACTCAGAACAATCACTTGCTGCTTAGCGACTGTAAACACTCAACAGCTTCACACTGAAACAAAGATCCTCCCAATACAGTTCCACCTTGACATGCTCAGCACTCAGATCTATTCAACAGCACTAGACCTCTCCCACCCATACCACTCCATAATAAACCACCAGTCCCCAAGTAGAAATAAAAACTTAACCTCTGCCTCACACTTCAGTAACCTCTACTCATTGATCTCCCCTTCAAAAACAAATATAACATTGACAAATCACATACACAGTAAGATAACCCAAGAAGCACTCAACAACCAACCTCCTGACTTGGTTTTAAATGCTGATCCACCCCTCAGAAACCACAATCCCAAGACAAACACAAGTCTCACTCTCCCACTTATACTCTGGATATCACCCATCACTACAAAGCTGCAAACACCTTTTCAGCACATCCCAAGACTCTTCATGCCATGATACAACTTTCATAAAGAAGACACTGAGCACTTGCTACTCAAGTGCCTTGCACTCTTTGCACATAGATGCACAGACAACATATCAACACTTCATGATCTGTGGCCCCAACTTGTGGACATGGCCAGCTTCTTGAGTGCTGCAGGAGTATCATAAGTATAGAAGGGACTTCTGGGGCAGGATAAGAAAGGTTGTATGGGTGGTACTTATAGGAGTGCAAATGATTGGGAACTGTGCAAGAGAAAATGGCAGGATGTCAAGAGGAGAGTGCAAGGGTTGAAAAAGAGGACAAATGTGAGATGGAATGAGTAAGTGTCAGTACATCTCGGGGAGAATAAAATGTTTTGGAAGGAAGTTAATAGTGTAAGAAAAACAAGAGAAGAAATGGGAATATTGGTGAAGGGGCAAACCAGGAAGTAATGAGGTGAGGAGGGATGGAGTGAGTACTTTGAAGGATTGTTAAATGTGTTTGATGATAGGGTGGCAGATGTAGGGTGTTTGGGTTGAGGAGGTGTGCAAAGTGAGAGGGTTATGGAAAATGGTTTCATGAAGAGAGAAGAGTTGGTGAAATCCTTGAACATGATGAAATGTGGCAAGGTGGCTGGAGTGGATTGTATTGCAGTTGAATTTCTTAAGGAAGGAGGTGGAGTGATTATTGTTAATTAGTTAGTTAGGATTTTCAGTGTATGTATGGGTCATGCAGAAGTGCCTAGGGATTGGCAGAATGCATGTTTAGTGTCATTGTATAAAGGTAAGGGGGACAAAGGTGAATGTTCCTACCACACCTTTAGGATTCATACATCGTTAGGACTTCTATACCTTCAAACATACCTGTTTTTGCCTTCCCAGATAATGATCTCTCCATGCTTTCTGCAGTGCTCAAAAAACCCTTAACCCCTGTTGCCCACTCTATGACTCACCTCTGCTTCCATGGTTCCATTCACTGCCATGTCCACTCCCAGGTATCCAAAGCACCCCACTTCCTCCATTTAAACTCACACCCCAACTAACCTGTTTCTTGTACTGCTAAACCTAATAACCTTGATTTTATTCTCATTTACTATCAATTTTCTCGTTTCACACACTATTTCAAACTCAGACACCAACTTTTGCAGTTTTTGTCCAGATTCTGCCACTTGTGCTTGGTCATCAGCAAACAACAGCTGACTCATTTTCCAGGCCCCCTCATCCCCTGCAGACTACATACCTACCCTTCTTTCCAAGACACATGTTTTTAGCTTCTCACCACCCCATCTATAAACAGATTAAACAGCCATGATGACATCATTAACCCCCATAATAGACCCATCTTTCCCTGGAATCATTCACCTTTCTCTTTACCTAATCACACACATGCCTTATTACTTTTGATAAAGACTCCTCACTACTTCAGGTAGCTTTCCATGTACACCTTTTATTTTTATAGCCTTCGACAAAGCATCTCTATCAACCTTATCACATGCTTTGTCCAGATCCATAAATGCCACACATTAAATTTTTGTACAGATCCATAAATACCACATAGATATCCTTCTGTTTCTCCAAGAACTTCTTACACACATTTTTTAAAGCAAACACCTGATCCACATATCTCCTGCCATTCCTGAAACCACAATGTTCCTCCCCAGTCAGACTCTCTGTGCTTGCCACCATCCTACATATGTATATATGTAGATAAGGTCGTATGAAGGAGGGTGGATGTGTTGTACATGAAATATTTGAGGACAATATGTGGTGTGAGGAGGTTTGATCAAGTAAGTAATGTAACGGTAAGAGAGATGTGTGGTAATAAAAAGAGTGTAGTCTAGAGAGCAGAAGAGGATGTGTTGAAATGGTTTGGACATATGGAGAGAATGAGTGAGGAAATGATGAAAAAGAGGATATATGTGTCAGAGGTGGAGGGAACAAGGAGATGAGGGGGACCAGATTGTAGGTGGAAGGATGGAGTGAAAAAGATTTTGAACGATTGAGCCTGAACATGCAGGAGGATGAAAGTTGTGCAAGAAATAGAGTGAATTGGAACAATGTGGTATACCAGGGTCGATATGCTGTCAGTGGACTGAACCAGGGCATGTGAAGCGTCTGGGGTAAACCACGGAAAGGTCTGTGGGGCCTGGATGTGG
>JAYMFT010042547.1:7500-30149 GCA_038088735.1 Panulirus argus | reverse complement strand
CATTAAAAGCGTCTTGTGTGTTGCTCTCTCTCTCTCTCTCTCTCTCTCTCTCTCTCTCTCTCTCTCTCTCTCTCTCTCTCCCTCCCTCCCTCTCTCTCATCCTCCTGAGGAACGAGTTCAGCTACCTACAGGAGAGAGAAAGTGTTCATTAACCCATATGAGCGCGGGTTCAAGTTATCCACGTGAGGGGAGTTGAATCTCCCATTACGAATGAACTCAGTTGCCTTCACGAGCTGAAGAGAGGAGTTCAGAATACCAAAAGCTCATCAGTCCAAGTCCTCGGCGATCCCTGTGGGGCGGTAGTGCCACAAAAACGCGGTGTGTACGTCGCCTGTGTCCTTAGGGCCCCTCTAATACGATCCAGTCGTCGACATCACAAGCAACATTACAACAGAGTTCACCAAAGCCCCCAACGAGTTCTGAAATCTCTTCACAACAGATCGTGAAGGTTGGAGAGTTCTTCTCTCCTCCCTGCTGACCTCTGTCTGTTTACACCTGAGCAGCTCTCCTCATGGAGGGTGGTTCGTTACGTGGCAAGACTTCGTTACTGTTTAGAGTTTAAGATCAGCTTCTTCATGGCAGACTGAAGGAGGCGTATTGGTAGAGGAGCAGGGAACATAGTGACCTTGCATGCAGAGGTCTTCCTCGTTCCTCAACATCTAATATCAAGCAATCGGTCAGTCTCGAACACTTGGCTTCTCCCTGTATATCACAGTGGATCACAAGGAGGTCTCCTCCAACCTCCTCAGTTGCGGCTGTTCTCTCTCCCTTTCTTTTATGTTTATCTCTTTCTCTCGCACACACACCACCTCCCCCCTCTCTCTCTCTCTCTCTCTCTCTCTCTTTCCACACTTGAACACACACACACACACGTATGTACGCTCTCATTATTCACCTTCCCCACATCTTATCAGTTCGCCAGAATCTGTTTTTACACAGATGAGCGGGTTGTCAGCCTTCCCATAACAGTCTCCCTTCAACCTCACCAACAGTTCCCTCCCACAATCTTCACCAACCCTTTAAGCAACGCGGTGCGACCTTTGAGCGCGACGGTACAGCCCTTGGATATGATGAACCTAGCCTATGAACCTAAACTCTCTAAAGGTCAGGTCAAACAAAGGCCCAGGAGAGTCATACCGAAGGGATCGTCCTATCGCATCTTGAAGGACTTTAACTTCGTCTCTCGTGAAGATCATCGCCAGCAACTGACGTCGGCACTAATTTTCATGGCTGGCAAATGTTCCATTAACGACACACAGCTCGGGAGGCAGGAAGGCCTTGACGGGGAGCGCTCACACCCTTCCCACACCAGCCCACATCACCGCCAGCGCACCGCCTGGACTATAATCATGTAATTTCGCCTCGTTTATGGGGGAAGACCAACTCCCAGCTCCTGCTGCGGCACTGGAGTAACGTGGGAGCGGCCATTACAGTCAGGGCGGAATCAAATTGACTATGGAAATTGGGGCTTTTAGGGGAGACATGAACTGATTGGCGGTCAGTAATGTTTATGCATGGGAAGACGTGGAGGAGAAAGGCGACCGCTGCTTAGGGAACAAAGGCGCGCGAAGCGGTTCCTAAACTGAACGTACAGTTAGCGAGAGAAAGTCTCGAGATACTTCACGTATTTGGATCAAATAAGATTAGCATTGGCTTGGAAATAAGCGTCAATTGAATGAGTATTATTTCGCTTTTCGACAGTACAGTTCATGACAAGAGGACAAAGTGTGTTCGTTAAAATAGCTTTTGATATGTGAGGGTGGTAGTACATCCATGTCCGCTGTGCTGTTATTACTGAGGGCAGAGACTAACTTCGTTATCATAACAGAGTCGTGTTTCCATCTATAGTGGTGGGTGGGGAGGAGCCCTCTGCTTTACTATCGTGTCTCCATCTATAGTAGTGGTTGGGGAGGAGCCCTCTGCTTTACTATCCCGTCTCCATCTACAGTGGTGGTTGGGGAGGAGCCTTCTGCTTTACTATCGTGTCTCCATCTATAGTAGTGGTTGGGGAGGAGCCCTCTGCTTTACTATCCCGTTTCCATCTACAGTGGTGGATGGGGAGGAGCATTCTGCTTTACTATCGTGTCTCCATCTATAGTTGTGGGTGGGGAGGAGCCTTTTGCTCCATCTATGTAGCTTAGGAATGTAGGTTACAGGTACTGTCATCAAGCAGATAACTTCCTCATAGACCCTGAGGTCTGAGGTCTTCTGTTATTTGGCATTTCACATGTACTCTTTTGTGCGTCTGTCTCCCTGTCTGCACTTCATTCTGCCCCTTAATGCACACATCACCTGCCCCTTACCTTTAAGCTCTTCACCAAATATAACCCCAGCATTTTCAACCCCTTTGCCTAAAGGCTCCGAAAGGCTTTAGGACTTTAGGGTAGAAAATTCTCAACGTTCTTTACCCATTTTACTTAAAGTTTTAGGAAGTTTGGTCCTCCTGTCTAGACAATTTCCAGCATTCCAAGTCATTTCACCCTAAAAATCCCAAATGGTCTCAATCAAACTCTTTGGGTGGAAATATTCCCTTATCTTCATCCTGTCAAATCTCTTATTGAAAATAAAATCTTTGCTCTCTCACCCTCTGCACCACAGACTTGGTCCCCGTCATCGGTAGCAGCCCCAGGACTTGGCCCACGTATCCTGAAGGCAAAGGCATCTACCACACCAGGGAAGCACGTCAGCCCTTCTTCCCTTCCGAGGTGGCTGGCGTCAGGACCTCTCCTCTCTCCCTCCTCCTCCAGGTGGAGCCGGACAAACATACGGCCGGAGGACTTACATACAAGTGAGCGGTCATGACAGCCCGTGTGTACAGGTATTTTCCCCCTTGCTCTGAGGTACTACGTATGTATGTCTTATCTGGACGTGCGAGGTGATTCACTTCGAAGCTTGGCATCCTCAGGAGGTAGTCCGTCCTCCTCTCCCTCTTCCTGCTGCAGGTGGCAACAGAGTATGGCTGGTGTGGTAAGCAGTACGAAGGAGAGAGAGAGGGAAGAAGAAGATGGGAGCAATGGGCGTTCTTGGTGTGTTATATTAATCACGCTTGCCTAGCGTTATCTGAGTGCGATCGCTGGAGATGATAGTGATGATGAGTAGTCAAGATACACTACACACACCACAGCACTGCTGCTGCAAAGTTTTAGTGAGTTATCTTTTAAGATTCGTGGTGGTAGTGGTGATCAAGTACTAACATGGTCACGCCATAACTTACCAACGGGTGCGGAACATAAGGGTGTTATCTTGAAAGGGGGTCCGCTTGAGGACTTGTGGTTATCTTTGGCTCGCGATGGTTAAGTGATTTCCTCTCCTTTTTTTTGAGGATAAAGTCAGACGATACGATCTTGTAGGAAAGTTGTCGTGGCTTGCGGCAGGCAGCTGCTGCTGTGGCGAATGTGGTTGGTCGGCTGTTATCTTGCTCTGATCATAGGGAGACAGAGGCCTTTGGCGTGTGATAATGATAAGGCCGTCGTGGAATAGTTAGTTATAATGGCGTGGTTTTGGGGTGGGAGGCAAATTGTATGCCCGAAACGCTCTCACTATCTCAAAACGAGAAAAGAAATCGTCCCTTAAACAACAGCTGTCAAGACCTGATGCCACCTGCAACACCTGTAGGTCCTGGCCTTTGCTGTACATCAGGAGGCAACGTCACGTACAACAGAGCTTGACGTCCGTTTTCTGTACTTAGTGAAAAATGTGTTTTTCAAAATTTTCCAATAGGTTGTAACATCTCATTCAATACAGTCTCATGTTATGCTCTGATGTTACCTAACTCCTCAGTGTTTTTCGTAGTTTGTTTTGCTTCCAGTTTTCTGTTATCATTTCAGAAATATCACATACATTAGGACGTTTACGCTAACGCAAAGAACGTCTCATTATGGGTTAAGGTTGTCCTAGCTAGGTGGCGAGCCCACCTGCATTCTGCTTACGCTGTATTCCTCCACTGATCGCCTATATTCTTCCCTTTAAACCTTTTCCTTACCTTTCAGTGTGTCCCTTGAGACAAACATCCTTACCTTTGACTGACAACAAGAACATATTGATCGTCTGTTTGTAGAAATATCACACGTTTTCCCTAATTTGTCTATCGTCGCATTTCTTTATCTTTGACTTCATGAGATATAGACCAGAACAATAGAAGTGACACATTAATGTCTTATCACCTCTCATGACCTCAGAGGTTCACACGAAAAAATGTCAATGAAAACTGAGTGGTCATAAGCCATTTATACATATGGAGAGTGTATGTAGTTTTAGAATTATCTTTAACACCTGCAGAAGATGTTGAAGATTTTTACATCTGGTGATTCTGACTTGACGGGCCGACGGCCTTAATAATCAAACCCTGGCAGCTTATAGACCAAACAACCAGCCAACCAACTTAATGACGCACATTAAGCTCCTACCAACTAGTAGGGGAATGACAGCCTGTGTAAGGGCAGAGAGGCAATCCTCTCTCTACAGTCTTCGTCGACTCGAGACGAAGGGGAATCCTCAACTCTCTTTCAAGTTCATGCACTTAAACATAAGAACATAAGGGATCTAACGCGACTAAGATCATCTGAGAAACCTCTGGAGCCTTTTTGTCATTTGCTGGACTCCTTTCTACTCCCGTCCCTCTCTCTCTCTCTCTCTCTCTCTCTCTCTCTCTCTCTCTCTCTCTCTCACCTTCTGTGGTCATGATCAGTCGGGAGATAAAACTTCATGACCCAGTTCATGGTCCGCTCTGACAGCTTTATAATTTAGCAGCAAGCATCACCCACCCTTCCACATTAGGGCAAACGCCAAAGATATACCACTAAAACTGTTTTTATATGCATATTTTTTTTCCACCCTTCTAACGTAGGATGTGGGTGTTGGCTTCGGGCCAGGTATCGTATTTTGTTATTTATATCTAAAGCCATCGGAGCGTAACTTGGTGTAGCTGTTTTGAAATTCAAATCTTAGTTATATTATTACTCTCAAAAAAGTTATGAATCACGAGTGGTTTATGGCAGACCGGGGGTTCGGTTCCAGAGGGCGCCTTTTGCGCCAAGAACGGTTCTGCTGATGCGCGAGAACTAGTGGTGGCGCCCTCCCTCCTCCGGGTGGGGGATGATACCTCCTCCTCCTCCTCCTCTTCCTCGGCCTGGGGCTTCCTCCGTGTTGTTATCAAATTATAGACCCTCCCGCCGGAGTACTATAAGGATCATCCCTCTTGACTTATTCCGCCTCGGAGGAGGTGGAGGTGGTGCCGCCGGAGAGAGCGCACCTCTTCAGATGATGGGCCGCCGCGCGATGCAAACGCCAACCCCGATCGATCCTAAGGGGATGCGTCACATCATTTCACAGCAAACTAGTAGTTTTCCCTCGTGTCGATTTTTATCGTTGTGTATTAATCTCTCGGCCCTGTTCATGAAGCTGTCGGTGCCCGAGAGCTCATCCAGGTGATTCCATTTTAGATGTGGAGGAGTTGCGGAGAGGGAAAAATCCAACAGGTACCACTGAAGGCGAAATCACGTTATAAATGATAAAATGTGAGATCGACCCCTCACCACCTGAAATTTAACTCTCACAAAACTAGAAGCGATTTGCCTGTGGTAGTACGTTGGCTGTGCCAATGAGAAGAGAATATTATGACTCGACCAATAATCCTGAAAGCAGATTTTTCATACTTTTTAACGAAATACTGATAGCATATGCTTATCTTGTGTCATCCATTTTGATATTTCAACAAATTCGAGGCGTGGATGAAAAACAAAGTCCATTGGCTTCAGAAATAAGTCTTTGGGATCAGAGAGGATACAGAACAAGTCTGCTTGAGATTTTACCATATTCAAGATCACGAAGCGCGTCCCTGTATACCCAGCAGTTGGCTGGCATGGAAGAAGATGAAATAGTCACACAAGACGTCCGTCGGCAGCGTGTCAACAGATAGCATCGGTTTGCAGAAGCCAGCGCGTGGTGGTGCGGTGGGGCTTGAAAACGCCCCCCTACTCAAACCTTCCGTTCTGTTGTTGTATCGCCTCCCTTCCTCGTGTACCTCTTAACCAAAGGACATCGACGTTCAGGATATAGGAGCTCTTCTAGTTATCATCACCTCGATCGACGTCGGTCCCCGGCCTCAAATACCTCCTCACGTTCCGAACCTAACGTGAGATCCGCATGGCTTGTGAGTTAGGAACGGCAGCCTCATCCCTCCACGTTGCCATCGGACACACAAGCGATATCCCTCAGTCTCTCGAGACGAGGAGGTTTATCAAAGCTGCATTGCACATAGGCAGGAGCGCATCCAACTGGACCGACCGAGACTGGGTTATAATAACAGTGAACCAGTCTCATAGCTGGTAACAGGTGGTTGGCGTGAGGGCTGCTGGCCACAGGCCCGTGAATCAGTCAAGTCACTCAAGCTCTGGACAAGATGAATAGGTGTTTCATCCCAGCCGAAGGAACGAGGGTATCAAGAGTCTGTGGCTCTGAGAGTTGCTAAGTTGATCGTGATGCTGACGAAGGCATTCCACTTGGTGCACTGCCAGACGTCCCTCAAGTTCCAGTGACAAGGAACAACAAGCAAAAACCTCTTAGCGACCATTGACTTGATATCTGATAGCGATGGCCCCCTTCTGTAGGAACATGTGTGGATTCTGTTGCTTGTGAAGTAAGAGAAGCCTGGTGCCGCATCTTGGACGCCC
The DNA here is from genome assembly GCA_038088735.1 of Panulirus argus. Classification (NCBI taxonomy): domain Eukaryota; kingdom Metazoa; phylum Arthropoda; class Malacostraca; order Decapoda; family Palinuridae; genus Panulirus; species Panulirus argus. The sequence continues at coordinate 23,478 of JAYMFT010042547.1, read as the reverse complement.
AACGATGCAGTGTTCGTGTAGACCAAGGGCTGAGTCGCATGGCAAGCTGTAAGTCAGTGCCGTGTGTCAGTGGGGACGGGCATGGTCAAACGCCACTGCCTGTTGTTTGTAGATGGCAGCCACGCCAAAGCCTCGGACATGTCCACTTACTCTGTGATTCGCAACAACGGCAGATTCGACGTAGTGGTTAAAATATACACAGAATAATGGAATCTCTCGTCCCGAATATCTGAGGCAGGTACGTGGTAGCGAGTGAGGGTGGTGCCATCCAGAGGCTGGTGGTGTATGTTTGACCCTTACGTAGTCATGTCAAATGCCTTGCCATCGTAAGCAAGGGTTGTTTCGCCATCTACCTCGAGGGCGTTTTGAGAATGAAACACTCTCGTTTCAAACTGAACCCATTGGTATTCAAAGCTAGAGTCAACTGTTCCTTGTTCGTCTTCAATTTTTTCAGATAAATATGAAGCCCTTCAGTTAGAGTCAGGTTTGTTTACTCACATCAGGGATGGGTGGACTTCGCTATTTGGTCAAGGCCCCTCGCCAGCCTGGGCTAAACACCAGGTAGCAGCATGCTAGTCTCGAGACATGACCAAGGAGTGTGCACAACGCCCATAATACCAACCACCACTTAGCACACTCATGCCGCGAGATGTGTAATTGCTTGCAGGGGTATCTCAATACCGCGCGAAAATTACCATAACTGGTTCGGGTTTATCTACGAGTTTATTCAAAGACAATTTCTGCTTTGCATAAACATTTCAGAAGGCCTCGTCGTTACGCACCTGAGAGCAAGGCGCCCGTGGTGTGTTGCAGGACTGTGCAGGTAACGGAGGCATAAGCCTGGGAAATACGATACTGCATATATCTTTTTATTTTTTTCCCCCCACCCACCTGCTCACAGCATCTTGGTGGGGAAAAGCCTGGGGACTGAATATGCAACGAGCTGCTGCCAGGTTCGGAGGGAGAGAACGTTACATATCGTCTGGGTGACTTATAAATCCTGCAAGATCGAATCATATATATTTATACTTGCTTTCCGTTCCCCCGTGTAGCGAGGTAGCGCCAGGAGGAACATCATCGACTCTCTCTCTACCTGTAATGTATAATGCAAAGAAACCAGAGCCTTCCCATTCCCACAACCAAGCCCCACAGACCTTTCCGTGGTCCCTCCTGAACGCTACCGAACTCCTGGTTCAGTCCATTGGCTTCACGTTGCACTCTGTGAAACACACTGCTCCAATTTGTTCTATCCTGTGCACGCCTCGCACTCTCCTGCATGTTCAGGTCCCAGGTACTCAGAACATATTTCACTCCGTCCTTCCACCTCCTCCTCACTATCCTCATGATATTCCCTCACTTCCAGCATGTACGCCCTCATAGTCAACCTCTCCTCACTCATCCTTTCCATATGTCCAAATCATTCCAGCACACCCTCTTCAGCTCTCTCATACACACTCTTCTTATTACCGCACTTCTCTCTCTTTCCCTATCATTTCTCCTTCAGCCAACCCTCCTCACGCCACATATTGTCCTCATATTGGCTGTATCAATAGATAAATAAATAAATAAATAACGGTTTATGAGATATAGGCAGCCGATCGGTATAAAAGGTATGCAATTGAGACATTGCAGATATTACAGAACTGGGAGGCCATGATAGTTACTAGTTAACTTATCATAAGAGCTTCAGATCAAAGTGGATCTGTTTATTCCCACACTCTGGATATAGCACGTGGGTGAGGTACACCTAGACAGACAGGGTGGTAGGCAGACAGGAATGTGTTTATGTGTGTCTGTGTTGTGTTTGTGTGTGTGTGTGTGTGTCTGTGTGTGTCTCTGGTTTTTATGACTCCAGATAAATATAAAGGCAAAACAAACCCTGTATTACACACATAACCAATCTCCTTTGCCTCGACAGGCTAGCGAACGGACAGACAACCCTCGTTACCTCACAGCAATTGCTTCCCCGGCCAATCCAACAATGACAAACATACGTAAGAACTAATTACACACCGTGGCTGATGATGTGGGGAGCTTAACTGCCTTCAATCACGCCCAGCTGTAGTTATCGTCTATAAAAGGGAGTTTATTGCCGGGGTCTATTATTCAAGCTCATACCCCACAGCTACGAGGGGTTCCCTTCCCCACGGACTGATATGTATATCTATAATACTAATGTCCACAGCTCGGGACCAGTTAGTTATATCTAACACACTGGATCAACATTCTTTTAACTCTCTCTCACTCGCTCCCTCGCTCGCTCCCTCACCACCAGTAATTGAGCTGTGAGGCGATTAGGCAGAGAGAGAGAGAGAGAGAGAGAGAGAGAGAGAGGATGGAGTGTGGGAGTCCAGGAGTTACCACGGGAAGAACACCCTAGAGGTGTCGGCACACAAATATACAAGGTGTTGATAACAAGCCCTTCGCGCTACAGAACCAACAGAGGCAGGAGCCTGTGTGTGTGTGTGGGATGAGTGTGTGTGTGTAATGCCGGGAGCTCCTGCCGGAGTTCCGGATTGAAATGTAGTACAGGGGAGAGGAGGGAAGGAGGGAAGTACCAGCTCTGTAGAAGGGAAAGGGAAGGAGGGAGGGAGGCACCAACTTTGGGATAGGGAACGCTAACCGCTACGCCACAGAGGGCCATAACGAGAATGTTCTCACCGTCTAATGTGTTATGTAGGTACCTCAACATCAGACGCTCATTCCAAGTACCTATGTCAAAGTGAGACTTACTGGTGGACGGACATATCCGAACGGTTCTTTATCACAAGATGTACGACGTCAGAAGTTTGCACTCGGGAGCAAAAACCCGAAGTAATACCTACAGAAGAGGGAGAGTGAACCAACACTGCGGCTCAAGACAAAAGAGGATCAAATTTGGAAGTTGGTTTGCCATCATCATCGTGAAATTTTCCCTCCCTACGTATATAGAGTCTGCAGGACACCACGTAACCCTGGGACACAATAATCTCCACCATCTTTCAAGGCAACTCGTCGCTAATGCTGCACACACCCACCCCCCCCGCAAACTGCTTATCCATCCTTCATCTTAACCATAACCCTCTTCCACCGCTGAGGGAGATGGAGTACTCACTCGAGCAGGTTCACCAACTTGTGGGTCAAGAGCCAACAATACATATACTTTACTTAGCCCCCTTGAGTGAATGCCTACATATTTTGCCCAAAACGTCTCAATCTCTATTATTCCGTCCTGTCCGGCGTCGGGGGTTTCCTCTCTCTCTCTCTCTCTTTCTCGCACGCACGAGTTCTTCCTTACCCCCCTTCGTCGTTTGTCAGTTCGTTTGGAGGAGTTTTAGGAGTGTGACTTAGCATGAGAGTATGGCAGGGACGTCCTTGTGGCTCTGCAGGTGTATGCGGTAAGTAGTGGCGGTGGGAGCAGGCAGGGCAGGGCAGCAGCCTGCTCAGCATGCTGGCCAGGTGCCTCCCTCTCTCTCTCTCTTTCTCTCTCTGGCCGGATGGTGATGGCGGTGTCGTCCTGGCACCAGTACCTGCCGGGGTTCGCACCTTCTTGGGGGCCCGGCCCTTTGCCAAATATGAGGCCGTCCTGACACCCGCTCTCCATCCTCCCGGCTTCCTTGTGGGTTTGGTCTTTATTAGGATGCCCAGGACTGGTGGGCAAGGATGAAAACCCGACCTTCGTCCCGTAGTCCTTACAGCAGGTTTGAGATGCTGGCATAAAACATGAGCCTGGGCATGTGTGAGGTGCTCCGACGACCTCTCAATATGCCAGGAGAGAGAGAGAGTGTGTGTGTGTCTCTCTTTGAGGGAAAATGAAAAATAAACGGAGGTCCTCCCTGGGTGTCGCACTGGGGGCGTCACCCCATTCATCTCGGGGCCACACCGTGGAGGTAGAGGTGATGGTAGTAGGACCACTAGACGGCTTTACAGACTCGCGTCAACACACGATCGCCATCAACATCTCTCGCGCGCCTCTCCTATCATTATCTACACGCTGGCCTATCATTAACACCCCCACTACCATCTCCCGTGGCATAAATTTGGACAGATAGCCACGGCTTTATCCGTGAGCTCCGCCACCCGCCAGGAGGTGGGGTGTGGGGGAGATAGCTGTAGCACGTGGAGAGCAGGTTCTGAAGGGGTGAGGAGTGGGAAGAAGAGGTTGGAGAGGCTAGGGAAGAGGAGCAGAGGGCTAGACAATGGTGGCCAGGTATTGCTTGGGTAAGGGTGTGAGTATTAGGATTTAGGATGGTGAAGATCGAGAGGAAGGAAAAGTTCTTTGGATGTTGAGGGAGGGAAAATCAGGTCCTAGGGATAGGGAGGAGCACTGGAGCAGGTACTGGGGTGTGGAGGAGTAGGATCGAAGAATGCCACATTGTCAAGTCCTCTGCCAACACCCTCACGCGGGTATATCTCCCCTGCCATCACCCTCACGGAGGAATATCTCTCCTGCCATCACCCTCACATTAGCCTATATTTTTCCTGCTGATATATTTACAGAAGCAAATCTCCTCTACCAAGAACCTCAGAGAGGCACAGCTCCCCTGTCAGCACCCTCAAAGAGCCGTATCTCCCCTACCAACACCCTCGCAGACGCATAACTCCCCTGCCAACAACCAACCATCCCCCTCTCCTCTCTTCCTGTGCATCCCACGGCGCTAATCGTTTAAGATGGCAGCGATAGGTCGACAGAGGCGCCATCTGTCTCTGTCAGCGCGCGCGCTCTCGCGCGCACACACACACACACACACTCACGAGTTTGTTGACATGCGCCCTTCCCGCCAAAATGATGTCTGGCTAATGCGCGGGGAACCCGGAGGCCACAGTTGAAGTATCCATGTAAGAGGCAGACGACCAATCAATAAAAAGTCAATAGGAATCAAGGAAAGAATGTAGATAATCATTTTGCATTTCTCATCAAATCTGATCAATACATGATTTATGCAAAGATCGCAAAACGCCGATGATAACATAATACCATCTCCGTGGATAGTACGTACGTATGGATACGTCAATCATTAGTACCTCTAGAGAAATGGACTGAGCCGGGGCATGTGATGCGTCCGCGGTAAACCATGGAAAGGTCTGTGGGGCCTGGATGATGTGGAAAGGAAGCTGTGGTTTTGGCATATTGCGCATGACAGCTTAGAGAATGGATGTGTGAGCAGATTCCCTTGTGATCATACTTAAGGCTCTGAAGATTAAGTTATTGGATGTAAAAATCTTTTTCTCTTATCAGACTTACTACAAGGGAGCGTGTCAGCAAATCAGTCAGCCAAATGTCACTCAGAACATCAGTCAAACTGTACACTGGTTCCACTGTCAGTCAACCAGGTAAGGGTTATCGGCCAGGTGTCACCCAGAACGTCAGCAATTCCGTCAGCCTGTCAAACACAGAGTTAGCAAGAATGTATAAACGTGAGTCTCTGTGTGTGTGTGTGTCAGCGTGTGTGTCAGCCTGGCTGACTAGCACAGACCAGATGGTCAGCCACAGCAGCCGCCCTTACCAGTGAGGGTGTCAGCCACGGCGTCAGGCGGCGCCAGGGGTACAGCGTCGGAGGATAAACTGCTCATCAATAACGCGTTACGTGGGGAAGCCGCTGACGCCTCCTCCAAACACACACACACACACGTCCTCCTTCCATGCCTCCCGTGGCGCCTCACCATCTGGGCTGTCGTGTACCTCCTTATTCTTGTACGTCCTCTTCTCCTCTCCTCTCCTCTCCACCCCAGACCCTGAACCAGAACCCCTCGCAGACCTCTAACTACAGAACCCCCAACCTCACTCTTAGAACCCCCCACCCCCCAGTCTCAGAGTCTCCAGTCTCACACTTAGAACTCACAGCTTCACACTTAAGACCGCCCCCGCCCCCCGCCCCCACAGCCTTACACTTGGAGACGACAGTCTCACACTTAGAGCCTCTAGCCTCACACTTAGAATACTCATACTCACTCTTCGAACCCCCCAGGCTCACACTTGGAACCCTCAACTCACACCTAGAGCCTCTTAAAACCCCGCGTTCCTCAAATCATCTTTGCACTTCCTCAAAGAAAGAGTGGCAATATATATTTCTTTACTCCACCTCCAACCTACTCGCTTTATTATAAGGATACAATTTTCACTTAAAAGTGAACCAATTTTCTAATATCTTTCGGTTCTTATAATGTTGAGTCATCAGAGTGTACGATAAACTCTTTGGCTAATGACTAAAAATCACGAAAAGACTTAAGATTATCAGTTCGTCAGACAGGTGAAGACCTCTGCGTTTTCGTGGACAAAGGCGAAGACAGGACTTGCTTCATCACCGTCCTCTACTTGCGTCAATATGTGGTACACTTGCCTCATCACTGTCCTCCGCTTGCTTCAGTGTGTGGTGTACTTGCATCATCACTGTACTTCACTTGCGTCATCAATGTCGTCGACTTGCGTCGTCATTACAGCGCCCACGTCATCAGTGTTGCAAACTTGCGTCACCACTGTCCTCTTGCTTCACTGATGAAGTACACTCGCGTCATGACTATTCTACACTTACTTCATCAATATCCATTGTCAAACAGTTGTGTCATTGATGTACCTCACTCTTGTCATCACTATCCCTCTCACTCTTGTCATCACTATCCCTCTCACTCTTGTCATCACTATCCCCCTCACTCTTGTCATCACTATCCCCCTCTCTCTTGTCATCACTATCCCTCTCACTCTTGTCATCACCAACCCTCTCACTCGCATCATCACTATCCCTTTCACTCGCATCATCACTATCCGACAACTGCGTCTCCACCCTCTCCCCCTCACTTGCGTCAGTTGTGCAGCAGTGCACTTGCCCCGCCAATACCGTAATGTTCTCGGAAGGAGGGAAAAAAAATTCCTATCACGTAATGCTTGAGACGAGGTCGAGTTCCCACAAGTCAAGTCTTCCTCCGGGCAGCTTAAAAGACCAGGGCATTATTAGATAGATAGTAAACACGACACAGCAAGAGACCCGGGTAGATCCCCAGTAAATATACACATTACAGGCGACCAGTTACGTTAGGTAAACGGAGAGAGAGAGAGAGAGATAAAGGAAAATATATGACAGAACTTCGAGAATGAAAAACTGAAGTGAAGGAAGCAGGGTGTGAGTGTGGCGTCGGTACTGTAGACAGAGAATAAACACGAAAATCATGTATTTGACGAAGGTAAATATGTGAGTAAGGGAATGGGTAGCGAACCATTGAGGTAAGGAGAGGGGTGTGTAAATATTAAAGTTGATAGGAAATATTTGTCACAAAATCTTTCTAGGGCCTTGGTGAAATCTGCAGATGAATTATCCAGCAGAGAATCAATGCAGAAAACCATAAATATATGTCTTTTGTTACATATTGTAATGAGTACAATTGTTGGTAAGTTGACAAGGCGTGTTATCTCTGACAGGCTTTGTTATCTTTGAGACTCTCTGGGAATGATAACAGATTTACAACACTTACCACTGATAGACAGGGCAAACCATATCCTCAAAAGTATTCTCTGAAACATGATGAAAAACGTATGAAACTGATGACCGAGGACTATAAGGAAGGAAACAAAGAGTACCGATAAATCTTTAACATTCCCAATGAGAAGATTTTCCTCATCTTAAGACAAGGTATACCTCTATCTTCGTGGTGTCATAATTTTCTGGCGGTTGAGAGATGACGAGGAATAATTCTCTGGTGCAATCTGTTTTAGGAATATTTGACATGGAGCCTTGTCTTGGGTTCACTGGCCAGATGGTAGAGGCTCTCGCAGGATGACAGACCACGATAAGGAGCAGTGAGGAGGACGGAGAGTGTGATACCTGGCGCGTCCTTCACGCTGCCGTCTGAAGTCGATACACACTCGAGACTCGTGGCAATAAAAAAAAATCACAATACAAACGTCGCTCAGTAAACAGATTCCTCTTTGGAGACATACCTGACGAAGAAGTCTCCTCCAGCGAGAGGAATGTCCCCTGGAGACCCTGCCTGACCCCATTACTCGGGGAAAAAAACAGAAAAAACAGCGACGGCGGAGGATCAACTTGACGGAGCACCAGATGAGAACAGCATCACTGCAAGACCTGCCTGACGAAGCAACCACCGAGGACAGCGTTGGTTGAGGACCTCCCACCACCCTGGCCGGTCCACGATCAACTGACGAAGCACATGACACAAAAGCAAACCCCCGCTGTCATCAGTTTTATGAACTTGCGAGCCATACGAAGGACTGCGACTAATGTTAGAATGATAAACTTTGAAATAATGAAGCCGCCATTAAGGGAGAGACCTGCCTTGTCGGTACAAGGTAGAGAACCGGTTCTGTATGTCGAGGAGTTATCAGCTGCATGTAGGATTCTCTGAATTAGTCACTAATTTGTCCTGACTGCTGGACGTAACCCATGGTCGAGAGAGAGAGAGTTTCTGACCCCCTGACACAGCAGATGGTCGTCCAGATTGGAGTGAGTAATAACACGGATTTGTTCATCGGTTTGTATCGAGCGTGAAAGTTATCTTAATAAAGCCCGTAGTTCATTACCAGTGGATAAATCAAGCATGAAGCCAAGTCTCCAAATCGGTGAGGGAGGAAGGGATGGGGGCAGCAAGCATCGGCTGAGCTCTGCCTAATACGTCCGTCCGGGTCTGTGGAGTGATACAGGTGAGACACCCGCTCCAGGCTGGCTTCTTTCTCCTCCTCCTCCTCCTCCTCCTCCTCCTCCCGCTGCCCACCTTTCCCCGATACCAACACCATATCAGAGACTCGTCTCATGAACAACTGGACGCCCGACTTTGGAAGCCCCGTATCAGATCGAGTTATGAATAATCTCTGAAATGTGTGGAAGAAAGTCTCAGTCCTTTTTGGGAGCGGGGATGATGACGTCTGCTAGTCATGGAGAAAAGTAGTTTCGATAGTCATATAGCAGCTCTTCGGTCTTACGTGGCCGAACACCAGGAGAGGTTTTGGTGAACATGACACAGAGACGACAAGACGACGCTTGCCCTAGTCATCTCAGCCGCCAGCAGACGACGATGACTCGACCTCCGCCATAATCACTATGATTACTGCCACTATCATGGCCCCCGCAACCAACAATATCACCACTATAACCTCCAATAGAGCCACGACACCTGTAATATGGCCACAACCCCAACTTAAAGTGGTCACTACCACCACCCAATATGACCCCGCACACCACTGCCCATATATATATACCGATTCCGTGACACACTGGACTGAGGATTGTCCAGTATCCCAAGACTGAGACGTTCAGCATGGAACATGCATGATGACTTAGGAACTAAATGGGACAAGCGCATCAACAACATCCTGGAAACCTAATGATGTTTCTTATACGAGAGATCGGTGAGACTCTACGCACCTCACATGCCTCGGCCTGTCCACCACACACCAGTGGCTACTTGAAAAAGGTGCAGAGAGAGGCATGCAAAAAAGATCCACCCTCGGTGCCTCTAACCACCTCCAATCAAGAGTCGTTTGACACACTGGTCTTCCTAACTCTCTCCCACCATCAACTGGACCTAACCCGAGTTGACGCCACCTTCAGCTCCTGCCACCTGAGATCCCTCGTCCCCGGGTTTGCAGCATATATCAAGTATTCATCAATGGCAACAATCGTGGTAGTAAGAACGAAACCTCACGTAATGTTCCGAAAATCACGAGAAATTAAGTAGATTCTATTCTACAGTCTCTCGTATGATGTGGGGATAAAATTATGACCATTACAGGCCTCAGGGAAGGTGCTCAATTCTCAGTCAAATCCCTTGGACCTTGTCTTTCTAGTTCTGTGGCAAATAAAACCCCCAAGGCAACGATCATCAAGGAACCTCTTTCATACAACACCATCTTTTCCTTTTCAATCTTACAAAACGTCTGAAGGACTTTGGGTACGGCTTGATGTGGGCCGCCATCACCACCCTCACCCACCCCAAGAGAATAAATAGGTCGGCAACAGCACCTTCCAGACACGATCCAGACCTCTGGCGGATAAACAGAACGAAGCTCAAAGGACGTACGTGCGTACGTATCTCAGAAACACACACCGGCCACCAGAACTTGTGTAAGAGACAGAGACGCACGCACAAAAAAGAAAAAAAAAGGTGTCGCCAGAGACTGATATAGTGTTCGCAAAACATACTGCCATAAAAAAAAGAAAAAAACAACGACATAGAACCAGTAGCAAATTTACGTTCTCTGTCTGTCTGTCTGTCTCTCTCTCTCTGTCTCTCTCTGTCTCTCTTTCTCTCTGCCCCTCTCGGGGAGCCAAGGCTGTTAACATTCATGGGTAAGAAGTGATAACTGTTCCTGACTCAGCATTTTACTCCTTTCACTACCCGGCAATATTCATCGCTCATACACACACACCAAGGTGTTATTAACTCTCATAAAAGATAACTATCCGACTAATCCGCCAGAGCCGCTGGGTGTGGAGGTGTTATCTTATGCCACAGGAGGAGACACACACACACACACACACACACACTGCTGAAGGGGGAAATATCTCTCGGGTTACGAGGACTCCTGAAGGAGTCCTCTAGCCTTGTAGTCTCAGAGAAATGACTATAATTTACACAAACACACACACACACACACACACACAGACCCTGCGGTGCGTTGGCTAACTCTGAGAGACTCCCTCCTCCCTTCCGTCGAATAGACCCTGGGTTCGAGTCCCCGAGAGGGTTAGGGTTAGTCGGCTCACTGCCAAACCCCAGCTGTTCATCCTCCCCTCTGGGGCTGTTCGATGAATGGATGGATACCTACCTCGCGTCGGGTGGGGTGTGTATGTATACAAGGTTGAGAAACGGGGAGGTAAGAGTGTAAAATTCTCTCCCCGTAACACCCAAATGGTAGTTAAACACACACAGACACACACACAGACACACACACACACACACACACACACACCTCACTCATCAGATACCAACGGCCCATCTATCTGGCCTGCCGGCTTAATCGCATCGGCACAGTTATAAAAACATCCGTTCCTGGACTTAGAAATTCCGATACAAAACCTTTCTTCTTGCAAGCCATCTCTCACACCCACCATAACGGGGAGGGCTTTTATGAGCTCTGTGTGTGTGTGTGTGTGCGAAAGCTATTCGATTTATATACACATATATACGTGTTAAACACAGGCTAACAGCTGCTCCCTCGGCTGATTTAACACAATACTTAACAGGGGGAACTAACGCACGTTGCTGAATCATGGCATTCCCGCTGGGGTCCTCCACCCGCCCGTGGTTGTGTGTAACGGACACCCAGAGATATAAAGAAGGTAAACACCAGTAGTTTTTTTAAGACAGGTAAGCCGATAAGTATGGCGTGGGATGCGGGGGTAGAAAATGTGGATGGATTGTAGGTAGGAACGGAAAGAGACGCTAAGTTTATAGATACTATGTGAAAGGTGTTACTGCCAGACTCCACCAGAGGTCTGCGTTTGGAAACATCGTAGGAAACACCAAAGCTCTTTCATATGAACTGGGCTTGAGGTAATTATTGATACGAATGTACAGAAATACGGATAGATAAATAAATTTAGAAAGAAAATAATGTCTTCTATCGCAAGTAGGTAGTTTGAAAGAAGAGAATGGATGTAGACATGAATGAATGAATAAGAGATAATCAGATTAACTCATTCCTAAGTGAGTGAGTAAGCAAGTGATGTGTTTATTTAGGGATGGATAGACGAGTAAACAGATAAGCATGAAGGAAGTTGGTTAAGGCCAACTCCCTCCACGCTATGTCTCTCGCTCCCTCCCTCCACCTTGCCTCGGATCAACAGTGGACGTAACCCCCGGACTCGAGGGCCGGGATGAGAATGGACTCGAGTCCCACTCGAACCCTTCCCACCCCCCCACCCCCGGGGCGAACACCCTTGAGCAGGGAGGATCAATAGATATATGACAAGCAGAGAGCTCCAACAGATAGGAGGGAGGAATGGAAAAAAAGAAAAAGGAATCGTCCACATTGACGTAGTCTCTCTCTCTCTCTCTCTCTCTCTCTCTCTCTCTCTCTAGTGTACGCCAGATGGTGCAGGTGTCGTGTCCAGTGTACGTCAGCTGGGGCAGGTGTCGTCTCCTGTGTACGCTCCTCCCTCGTTAACGACAAGATGCGACGACAGCGAGAAAGTGCTTCAATCAACCCAGTCATCTTGAGCACGACCACTGCGTATTACGGTACGACCCTTATAATGACGACGGTGTGACCCTTGGACATAAGGGCTTGGCCTTTAATGTGACCCTTAAAGGTCACCGTCACCCCTTCCCGTCACAGTCACCCCTTCCCGTCACCGTCACCCCGCTACAAGAAGCGTAACTCAGCGTACCTCTTCTGTTTTTGTGTGTGTGGCTCTGTAATGGCCCGATAATTACATTTTCTGTGCAGTAAGGTCGAAAGAAAAGACTCGTTATCATGGGAGTTTAGCCTCCGGGTGTTGAGGTAGTGATGACGGTGGTGGTGGTGGAAGTAGAGTAGTGGTGGCGATGGTGTTGGTGGTGGTGATGATGAAGCAAGAAGGTGCAGGAGGAAGAGGAGGAGGAGGAGGAGGAGGAGGTGATAATGCCTGCCGGTCGGTGCTGTGTGAGGGAGATGCGTATCTGTTCATGTGATCCACCGGTGCCACACTACTGGAAGCCTCCCTTGCTCCTGTGTACGCCTCTGGACAGACTCCCTCAGGGTGAAACCAGCGAATGACCTTCTTTCTTATCTCCATACACACGCTCATATGTTCGCCTCCAACCACTCACACAGCCTGGGAGCCCTGTCACCCGCCTTTCCTCGTCACCGATATCGTCACGGTGCCCGTTACCCTTCTCGTCACCGTCACCGACGCCCTGTTAAGGTCTCAGGACCCTCGAAAACCAAAAGGGAGGTTGCTGTTAGTCCTGTGGCCTCACCTATGCCCGACAGCGTCAGGATACTCGTCGTGAGGCCTTAGGACCCTATATTGTGGGGCTCTGGGACTGAGATCGTCTTGTGGTCTTCTGCTGCTCGCCCTTTGGGGTCTTGAGGAATAACATCAGGTCTTTAGGGGTCTTAGAAAAGCTCGCCAGGGGGTCTCTGGATAGCTACCGAAAAGAAAGGGGTTAGTGGGAAGGAACAGACCAAAGAACGTGTTTTCCATTTCTGGGAATTATTTGGCCCCACCTGACCAAGAGCAAAGGAACTCATCGCCCACTCTCTACCTTTACAGTCTACTGATTAGTCTCCCGTCCTCATCATTGGAGACTCCAAGCTGAACTTCTCGAAGAGTTACGGGTATGTCTTCGCGTTTCGGAATTTAAGGATGTGAGAAGGTTCCTTATGAAACGGAATGTACATAGCCTGTCGACGGTGTGTGGCACCACTGGGCTGCTTTGGGATGAGGGTGTTATATGCAGATGTTTCAGGAAAGAATGGAGAAAGACAGATGGCGACATATATAGCCGAAGACGATGTAGAGAAAAGTAAATCTATTTCACATCTGTCGGAAAAATTTTTAGTCTGCCGTCATGTTCAGATTATGGTGGAAAAAATCTATTTCACATCTAATGGCAAAGTTTTTAATCTGCTGTCAAGCTCAAGATGATGTAAAAAGAAGTCTATTTCACCTATGTCGGATGTAAAGAAGTCTATTTCACACCTACAGGGAAAGGTTTTTTCGTCTGGCGTCAAATCAAGTTCGTGACTGAAATTATGTTTAGATCAACTCCAGACATTACCGGATACTTGAGTCTAAGCGTCCGTATGGGAATGCCTTGTGGAAGCCTTTCCTCGTAAATGATGCTTTTTTTACAAGTTTTCGAGGAGGTGCTGAGGAGCCACGATTTAAACGCGATGTAAACGACAGTGAGAAGAAAACTTAAGAGATCTGAATTTCCATCGGGGGGGGAATTGGGAAGAGGTTGCTGGGAATGCACCCTGCAATTATGGCTCTAAATTGAAAAAGAAAAATAGAAAAAAGAGAGACATGGCTGTCGCTGGGCTGGCCGAGTTGCGTGTGGATAGCAATCTCGAGCCATAAAAGATTTTCTTTATGTAAGGAAGAGGAGGAGAAGATTACCTGGGGAGAGGAGGAGGAGGAGGAGGCCCTGCGCGGACGGACTGTGTGTGTGTGTGTGGGAGACGACGAAGGCTGCGGGAGGCGAGGGAGCGAACCAGCGACTGACGCCAGGAGCGACGGGAGGGGAGGGAAAAGGAATTGACTCGTCATGTATGACAGGAGGGTGGGAGATGATGGAGTCATCAGGTCATGTGGGAATATTGGGTTACAGAGAGAGAAAGAGAGACAGAGAGAGAGAGAGGGTGCACCAGGAAGGAGCCTCTACCTCCTCCCTCATGCACCGCTGAACAAAATCGACCAGACCAGACCAGACTAGGCCAGATCAAACTGTGTTCCTCCTCCACAGGACGACCAGAGGAGTGATATTGATAACGAGCCTTAAGAAAAAAATATCCAGGGCCATTGGATTACTAGCTCCTCCCTCCCTCTCCTGTAGTCGACCCACTATATACCTAGGTAGTAATTAGGTCCAGCGTCTCCTCACGTTCGTCCAGCTGGTCGAGAGAAGCTGATGAGGTGCTCCGACCAGCAAGAGAGAGCCTCTTAAAAAAAAACCGTAGTGCCACGCTTCTTCCCTCACGTAATGACCGCGAGATGACGACACTTAACTGCTCGTTAAGTCGTCAGCTTAACGAGCGTGAGGGATGTCGGAAGTGTTCGAGCCTGGCCGTTTTTCTAGTGTTAATGTGGTCTTTGTCATTGGCTCGGGGGTCATGATCACCCTGCTGTGGTCTGGTGATCTGTGCAGAGGCTGGCCTCCATGACCGCCTCATGACCACACGGGTCCTGGAACGATTTATATATATTTATATACATTTATACATATTCGCCATTCCTGGGTTAGCGAGGTAGCGTCAAGAACAGAGGACTGAGCCTAAGAGGGAGACTCTTCACTTGGCCCCCTTCTCTGTTCCTTCTTTTGGAAAAGTGGAAACAGGAGGGGAGGATTTCCAGCCTCCCTCCGCTCCCACGTGCCCTTTTGGACGCCTTTTACGACACGCAGGGAATACGTGGGAAGTAGTCTTTCTCCCCTATCCCCAGGGATAATATATATATACATACATGGGGAATATTCAGTAGTCAGGAGGGAGGAAGTGGTAGGAGTGGATCGGGTCTGGCCGTTGAGGGTTAGCCTGTGTAAACATATCCTTTTCCTGTACAACTTGTCATTCTCCAAGGCCTCACGCTGGCCGGGGCTGCTGGACTCTGTTGTTGGCGTCCCTTTGCCTCTCACAGTCACAATACTGTGACTGGAGAAAATCAACCGAGTGTCTTCAGTGCTTTTTTCCACTGCTCTACTGAACACGTCCGCTGGGTCGTGGAAATAACCTGATGGTGTGGATCGCTATGGCTTGGTTCTTCGGCATTTGCGTCGTCCAAGGTGCTCTACACAATGAACTATGTATACCTGAGGATACATCACGTATACATATATCGCCCCAGTCAGCCGGAGGAAGGGGGAGGGGGGGTATATAAATATGGTATCAAAAGATACTCTTTCAGAAAATCGGCCACGAGTATCGAAGAACTTACGCCATAGGCCTGTACGCATACTCCAGTCTTCCCTTCTATTACAAAGTATCCTTTGGATAGGGCAAGTGCGTTAAGGAGAGAGAGGGAGAGAGAGAGAGAATACAAATCTCTTTGAAGGTATGAGAAAAAAATAAAAGAGGACTTCAGGTATTCGTCGTTTCGTCCAGGCACAAGATAATTATTCATATCATTTGCATATTACAGTTTGACGTGGTCATGTTGCCGTCTGCCTTCCCCCCATAACCTTACGCCCACCAGAGCCATAGGTTAACCTGACGCTGGGGGAACCATACGCCAGGGCAGGAGGGGAGAGGCTGGCTGAGAGATAGATAGATAGATAGATGGATAAATAGAGAGAGAGAGAGAGAGAGAGAGAGAGAATATCTCTACAAGCACCTACAAGATCATT
>JAYMFT010042547.1:0-5000 GCA_038088735.1 Panulirus argus | reverse complement strand
CACATTCTACCCCGGGAGAAAGTCGGCCGATGGCGTGGATTTCTTCGGGGGTGACGTCGTCGTCGTCCCCCCGGTGGTGGTGGACATCCTCAGAGCGCACACACCGGCGGACACACATAGTGACCTGCTGCAGCGCGGACTGTTGAGGTACAGCCAGAGAGACTTGGATGAAGGTGGAGAGACAGAGAGAGAGAAAGAGAGAGAGAGAACGGAGAGAGATAGAGAGAAAGAGAGATATGCAAAAAGAGGAGAGAGAGAATGATAAGAAACACTTACAGCTCACTCAAGTTGATTACATACTTATGGATACGTTCCCAGGCAGGTGAACCTTGCATC
Source organism: Panulirus argus (assembly GCA_038088735.1). Classification (NCBI taxonomy): domain Eukaryota; kingdom Metazoa; phylum Arthropoda; class Malacostraca; order Decapoda; family Palinuridae; genus Panulirus; species Panulirus argus. The sequence continues at coordinate 4,664 of JAYMFT010042547.1, read as the reverse complement.
ATCTCTCCCTCAGCTCATCAACGTTCCAGCACAAGGCTAAGAAATGAAATAAGATAAATACCCCCAACAGCAATACATCGTACTTATAATGTATAAAGTAAACAGCGAACATTAAACTTTAGTAAACTGCAGTACAGTACATTAAACTAGACAGTATTGGAATATCGAGACGAAGGATCAACAGTTTTCAAGAGCAAATGATTTCATTGGTACATGGAAACTATCATCTTTTTTACTTTACCGCACTGATATCAGTTTTTTTTACCTTTCTTTCTTATGGGATATCTTTACCGTGTCTACGTCTCACCAAAGGCTTTAAATCAGTAGGTGATACGCTGTGCCTAAACCTAACCTGGTGAGAGAGTACGTCTCTGGTTGGTGATGAGGAAAAGTTAAAAGTGAAGACTTGGACGAACAGCAGGTAAGTGACTTGGACACTGCAACCTCATCCTAGGGGTAGGCATTTAACCTTAAAGTTCTTTCAGTCATCGGAAGAAGAAGTTAAAACACTTCTCGTTAAAAGGTCTTGAGTTGGACTGGATCTCGTCAGTGACCAGAGACAGCGGGAAAGGCGGCTTTACAAGGCACATGTGTTTGTGTGTGTGTGGACACGATACAATCTTGAAGAGTGTGGCGTTCCAAAGGTCCAGCCATCTGGGGGTCCACAACGCTGGGGGCGGGAAGGCCGAGTGTGTTTTACCGACACACCCAAACCGTAGCTTATTTGTAAAACATGGCGTGTGCGCACACACTACCATCCTTCAAACATGACGCGGGTGGGTCTGACGGTCGGTCTCCAAGGTGTTCGTCCTGGTGGCCTCCGAGGGATTGGTATAATGAGAGTCCTCGAGGTGTTGGTCTGAAGGTCTCCAAGTTTGTTGGTCTGATGGTCTCCAAGGGATTAGTTATGATAGTCCTCAATATACTGGTCTGAAATTCTCCAAAGTGTTGGTCTTGATGGCCTCCAAGGTTTTGGTATGATGGTCTCCAAGGGGTTAGCATGGTCGTTTTCAAAGGGGTTAGTACAATGGAGTCCAGAGGACTGATATGATGATCTCCAAGGGATCTCCAGAGGTTTGACATAATGATCACCAAGGGTCTCTAGAGGATTAGTATGATTATCTCCAAGGTTTAGGCCTGAGGGTCTCCAAGGGTTTGGTCTTGAATGTCTCCAAGGCCTTGGTATAAAAATTACCAAGACGTTGGCGTGGTGATATTCTTTAAGGCGTTGGCAAGACGGTCTCCAGGCTAATTTAGATATAGAGTTCTCCATGCTGATAGTGTAAACATCTTCCAGGCGCTGGCTGGAAGGACCGGGATAATCTAATCCAGGCGGACTCGACGGCGATGAAAGGAAGTCGTCCAATGCGTTCCTCTACGTATGAAAACTCCAGCACCACTGACCGAAAAGGACTTTAAGGAGCCTTTGGCTACAAGAGGCCCATGGTGAGGGATCATACCAGGTAGTGACGGATTACAAGATGTGATTACGAACGTGATGAAGCTTAAAGATAAATGTAATTCCCTTACGCGTTCGCTGCTGTTGCGTTGATGCGAAAGAATGGAGAGGGGGGGGGAAAAAAGAATCTGATTTTCTCAATGTCTTCTATCAGAAATGAATGATATCTTGAGTTCCAGGGGGTGTCTCAAACGATGGCTTTGTTCCACCGGACGTAAAAATTCTCTTCTTCTCTGGAGGACGCCAGTGCAACGGAAGGAAAAGGGGAACTTGAAGACCTGCGAGATGAGATGGGGGTCGAGACCAGGCCGCGAGCCTGGCATTCCCGACACACGGCCACCACCGCTGCCGTCGCTGCTACCGCCACCACCGATGCCTCCACCCTCCCTCCCTCCACCCCATCCTACCATCCACCCCACAATGCTCCACCACTGGCATGGTAATCTGAGGGAAATAATAATAAAGGCGCCTGGGTAAGAGAAGTGGCTGGGTCCGAGGTGGTGAGAGTGGATGTGGAGGTTTGTTCCACTCTGCTGGTGGCGTTGTTGGCCGAGCTGACACTCTGTTGATGCAGCTGACGTTGTGAAGCTGCAGCTGACACTGTGGTGATGCACATGCAGCATCCCGACCTGGCATGGACCTGCAGCTGGCCCAGCACAGCGGTACAACAACAGTAGTAACGGCCTATCTTCGCTTGCACGAAGGTATGCAGAGGAATTAAAACAGCAGCAGACCACTGGGCTTAGTGGTGGTGGTGCTGGGGCAGCAACAGCTTGGCTCAGCATGGTGGTTTCAGCATCAGCAGTAGGAGGAGCAGCAGCAGGCTGTCTCAGCAAGATGGTGGTGGTGTTGGAGTGGCATTACCTGGGGGCGTGATTCGTTACCCGGTTATCATACGGCCGTCAGGACATAGAGGAATGGGACATTGCTCTCCCCTCGAATAACAATGAGAGGAAATGCCTATTGGATCCTTTACTTCCACTGTGCCACTCTCCTCATAAAACATTCCTCCCAGAAAAAAAAAAGAAAAACATAATTTCTCAAGATTCAATTCGTTTTTTTCTTTTTTTCTTTTACATTATCATCAAGACGATTTGCATGATAGATGTTACTCCGTGCCCACCACCACCACCATGTACTTCAGGGACGATCGTCTCCTGCCTTATATGATTGCCATTATATCTGATGGCTTATCGTCTGTAATGATAGATACGTGGCGAGCCGTGTTGTGATGGCGCTAACACATAACCCGATGGGTCATAAGTTACACGCAGGGCAAAGTAATCGACACATTAATATCGTGTCATAATCCTCGCCTCCATTATCTTCTTTGCCACCACCTGATGAGTGGGACTCTCTCTCTCTCCCTCTCTCTCTCTCTCTCTTTCTCTCTCTCTCTCTCTCTTTCTCTCTCTCTCTCTCTTTGACTCGCACGGGTCGTCCAGGGTTCTGGAAGTGACTCGCACCCACCTCAATCCCAAGGCTATATTAAGAGTCGAAGATCTTCAGTCACAAAGGTCTTGTCGATATCAGGTCAGATGCTTTACCCATGAAAGCCTTCAGGAGGTTGGGACAGACCGTCAGGTCGTTCTTGACGACGGGGAGAACCTGGTTCATCAACAGTAGAAGGTTCTGGTGATTATCCTCAAGGAGTTCGACCAGACAGAAACAGCTTAGTGATCGCTGGTGGTAGTAGAGGACAAGAACAACCGGATTCTTCAGTTCTGGAGGTCCAGGTTACGAGGAACAACCCGATGGACCAACCCCAGGTGTGTGATGAAGAGCCCGAGTGATCAGGTCTGGATGTGAGAGAACAACACGAAGGAGGCGCTGGAACCAGCTGGGCGGCGCCCCCCAACCGTGTGATCCGCCAGCCTGTGTGGCCGTCCCTCGCTGCCACATTTCAATAAATAATTAATGAAGCGGGAGGAACCTGTCCGGGGAGGTTGTCTTGCGGCCGCCTCCAGAATCCTCAAGAAGGAACTTCCAGTCCCTCCGGTGTCTCGATGTTCCGGTCCTTTTTTTTTCTCTTTTACTTCCAGAGCCGAAGGTCCGTATTTTTGTCAGCATGTCATCACCATCAAGGCCACGTCGTTTCCAGGATTGTTTCTATTTCTCATCGGCACAAGTATTTCTCCTTTTATTTCAATATCTGTTTCCAGGAATATCGTTCTCTATTGTTACATGCTGATGTCCGACGTCGACATGTTGTCTCGGCAACAATCACTTGTTTGACTTAGCACGAAGTTTTGATTTTGAAGACTTGATTCTTTATTCCCATCACTGGAATCATTTCCATCTTTGGAAGTCACTTACTTCCAGCAGTGACATTTCGTAATTTCCAACAGAACCTCCCAACTATGGCAAATCCATCGACACGGAAATTCTCTATTTCCAAGTATAGCATTCCTAAGGATTAGTGTATCAGACAGATGCAATCTTGACAAATTCCAGGGAGTCTTTGGGTTTTGTATCATTCGTATTCCGCAGTCTGTTCCAGAATATCAGTAAAAGAAATCGTATGCCATGAGATATACCTCTGAGGGTATATTGTGTACTGGGGGAGAAAAAGTATATGACTGACACAAGAAGAAATCCAGACTGCTTAAATGATACCATAAAACGCCTCATAAATAGGTAAGTGTTCCAGCAAATCCTCTTTTACTTTCGAGACGCATAAGTATAAAAGACACATAAACCCTGGAATTCCATGGGGAAAAAAAGGAGCCGAACGCATGAATTTTCAGATCACCTTAACCAAGACATAAAATTAAGGTGCAGTTAAACAAACACGCATGACCTTTAAGTTCCCTCTGCACTGGACGCAAAAAAATCTGGAACTAATGACATCAAAATAGATGAAATATGAGACAACGCCGGGGTGTAGTGGTTGGCCGGACTACCTATGAATCACGGGGGCCCGTGTTCGCATTCCGGGCCAGGCGGTCGACTCACAGGCTTTGTGGCTGGTCGATAAATAGCTTCATGACGTAATATGGGGTATGTGTGTCAGTCTGTATTGCATATTCGCCTTTTCCCGCATTAGCGAGGTAGCGTTAAGAATAGAGGACTGAGTCTTAGAGGTAAAATCCTCACTTGGCCTCTTCTCTGTTCCTTTTTTGGAAAATCAGAAACTGGAGGGGAGGATTTCCAGCCCCCCGCTCCCTCCCCTTTTAGTCGCCTTTTACGACACGCAGGGAATACG
>JAYMFT010042536.1:0-15550 GCA_038088735.1 Panulirus argus | reverse complement strand
AAGAGCCTTCAACAAAAGAATTAAATTACAAGAATATGATGCTGTAAACCTAATCATGTCTTAAATGAGTCCATACTATTCAAAATTATACTGGTTATCCTCTGAATCAAAATATGAGGAAAGAAATCTAAAAGGCCTGACAACAAACACTCCAATGACTCAACAGGGCCAGTCCACTAAGCTGTACTATATATATATATATATATATATATATATATATATATATATATATATATATATATATATATATCCACAATGTTTTTGTATGCTTCTCTGATGACCAATAAAGCATTATTACCATTATCATCATTACTATCATCATTATCATCATCATCATTATTAATACTATTATTATCAGTATTATCATTATTATAATTATCATTATCATCACTTTTCTTTCCCTTCTTTCTTACTTGTTTGCCATTTCCCATGTATGCCAGGTAGTGTCAGGGAAAAACAAAGAAAAGGACTTATACACTCATATTCAATCTCTGTCTGTCATGTGTAATGCACCAAAACCACAGCCCCCTATCCACAACTAGGCCCCAGAGAGTTACATAGATACACACACCACACAGACCCAAGGACCAAGCTAGGTTGTCTGGCCTTAACACTACTACTGCTACTACTACTACTACTGTTACTACTACTACTACTACTACTAAAAAAGAAAAAAATCTTTGGTTTCCCCACCTGCTTCATAAGCCATGGTTCAGTCCACTGACAGTAATAATAAGATTATTATTCTTTATTATTACTACAATTATCATTATCATTATGATTATAATAATCATTTTGTAATCATATCATCAGTAAATGCATGTCAGCTGATTCTCCACTCATTAATAAAAAATGCATGAAAAAAGGTCCATAATATTCTGAAGCCTTGAATTTCAACAGCCAATGAAATGCAAAAAAATTTGGTAGGTACCTACCTGCATACCTATTAACATTCACACAATTTCTTAAGAATCCTTAAACTACACTTGTAACAGCACCTGCAAAATGCATTGCAGAATAACATTACATTGCAGCATACAATTAACACCTACAAAAAACATCTGTGCAATCACGGATAATGCACATGGCCTCGCTTCCTTATCTGAGGTAACATCAGCAAATGAAGAAGGGAATTCTGCCACCTCTACCGAAAACCCAAGCAAATCACTCTTTGCTGCAGGAGCTATCAATTCTAAGAATAGAAGTAAAGACTCTATGAAAAGTTACTGGAAGAAAGGAGACATTTATTAGCAATAGAAGAGCACCTTGGAAAGTAGCTGGGCATGTACTTTAGTTGGATTTTAGTTGGATATTACAACACACCCATTACTTGTAAAATCAGGTTATCTAGAGAGCTCACAGTTGGAGTACCTATGAAAGTAGTTGCATTGATGCATTTTTTATCTAATAGCACATCCATTCTTGGCTATTAGTTTATCTGGAGATCTTTTCTGAATAGATCCCATTCACCCTCTTTAGTGGCCAAAAACAAATCCTTTTGTATCACTATGAGAACTAGTAATGACAGACACACATGAGAGCTTCTGTTGTCACTCATCATTAAACAACTGCAAAACAAAATATTGAAATACCCTGTTCAATGAGGTCAGAGAAGGCTTTGAATAAGTTACCAAACAAGTACTGTAACACAGTAAGAATCACAAATACAGGTAGAATATCAAAATCCAAACATAAAAATCCATAAACTTCCCAAATTTGTGGTCTGGCACATTCAAAATCACTGCTAACTTGGAGCATGAGTTTCCAAAAAAGTTTGCTTTGTTTACTGTGTGCTGCCAGAGCCCTTGCCACCCTTCTCAGTTTACATGTATGGAAATAAAGCTCTCTGCTCTTCTCAGTTATCTATGTGATATTTACATAAAATCTGCCTTCATAATGGCATACAAATAACGTCTGAGTCAAAAGGTAAAGTGTAACAGTGTGGAGAGGGAGCATATTACATATACTGTTATGCATAAAGAGCAAATCTTACAAGAATTAGACATAGATGCATAAGCGCATTACATGAATGAGTCTTACTGTAGTAATATGTTTTTCCGAGTCTAAATAAGGAAGAATTTTGGGGATGTAGCGTAATTTCAGTAAATGTTTATCAATAATCTATAAAGTACATATATACAGATAATAAATACAAATAACACTTACAACCTGCATTAGGTATACAAAACAATATAAAGGTCGTGATATAATGTGACCATAATCTGCAGCATATTTCTAAAATCCTTTAAATCCCAAATTTCAACCACAGTCTGTTCCCAGGGATTATGAATTTTCTTTAGTTTACTGTAAGTATATTCAAAATATTATAACCATGATAGGTCAATAACAATGCCCTCAAGAAGATAAGGTCAAACTGCTTAGATGAACACTGCAAAATATTTACAAATGAAGATGGGATACAGTAAAATGAGTTAAAATTATGATTGTCATTTCACAATGAGGAAACTTTGGTAATTTACATAAATTTACAAGTGAGAAGGACCTGGGGATGGTATAGCACCTAGTCTGGTTTGAGGTAATCCAATTGAATTTGCATGGTTTTCTTCTGGGTTATCACTGTGTTTACTATGAAGCCTTTTTCTGCATGTCGACAAAGAACATGTTGCATTATTATGCCTCTGCATACTTCCCACGATCACAAGATGGCAACCTCAAAATGTTTTACACAGGAATTTTGAGTCTTGTCATGACATATATTTTATGTGTTATACGGCACTTTGTAAAGCTTCCTGCAACTGGGTACTCTTGCATGGAGACATAAATATAAAATTTTCTTCATCAAAGCTATTTAAATATGTAAAGCATTATCAAGTCAGTAATGACATTAAAAAAGAAAATGAAAACAGAACACCTATGATATGAGGAAACAGAGCAGAAGAGTACTGGATGGAGAGAAATGGTGGAAGAATACATGGAATGGTATATATGAGGGAGGCATGCAAGAACAGGAATAGGTGGAGACCCTTTTGCCATGGCCACCCCTTAGATGGGAGTACCCAGAGAAAACAGGTATCAGAGAAAAAGACAGATGGATATATTGAGAAAACAAAAATATATTACAGAAAAATAAAACTATTGCATTAATATTTTTGAGAACTTAAATGCCAGGGCAAAATTATTAACTTTTTAACAACAGTTAAAAATATCAGTTTCTGATTTACCATATGATCTTAATAAGAATTAAACCATACTTCAATGCAGACAATCAAGATGAAAATTACGACTTGGCTGTGAACAATATATATCTCATATCCAAAAAATAACTCAAAAATAAGAGAAATAGGAAGAGGGTACAGTCAGCCAATAATCATTTTCAAGAAGGTGTTAAGTGAAATATGTTAATATGAATTAACCATCATAAGGAGAGCAAACGAAGTAAAAAAAAAAAAAAAAAATAAATTGGAATGAAGGGTCAACTTTGAAGACTTCATTAAGGAAAGGAGGACATAGCCCATGCTCTTGTTGATGAATTTTTAACGGGAAAATCTTAAGAGGAACTACATTCAACAAAGTGAGTACATTAACTAACTAGTGACTAGCCAGGAAAACAGTCTACTAACTATAAATAGAATGCATTCACATACAATCAGACTCTTTAATATCCTTTGCAGATAAATTCCCAAACAGGCCATTAATTAATGCTAATACCATTGAAAATAAAACAGTACTTTATGCTTTAAAGAACTCACAGTCATGCTCAGAATACCATTTTACATTACAAAGTTCTTTAGTAACACAATGTGAAGAAAAAAATATTGGCATTTCCATCATCAGCCCCATTGTAAAATGTAACTAATCTAAAAGCAATGAAGTTGAAGTAAGGCTATATCTAACTCCATCTATTGTCAGGAAATCAAAATGCCCACTAAAATGAAATAAAAGATTTCCAGAAGTTGCTATGCTCAAGGAAACCTAAAGCTGTGATTATGGCATCTAAGAATACCCCAAACTACAAAACCCAGGAAAATGACTGTCCTTCCTGTTCATAAATCAAATAAATTTACTGAGATAAAATTCTCAAAATGTAGAAAGGTTAGCACATGCTTAGGCTTCTCCTTAGGATAAGTGACCAGCTATGCACCATAAGATACCAGATAGCACCCTGTCAATCTTGCTTCTTCTTGCAAATTCAAATATCTCTAAACCAAAGTAACTAATTTTCTACTATTTATAAAAATACACACATTCATGTATGCGTTCATGCATTCTTGTGCATTTCTAAGACTTCTTACAATTTTCTAAACCATAAAGCTGGGAATGAGAGGAGTGAAAATCCTTAATCTGTTAAAAATTTGGAACATAATTCCAACACTAATATGAAAGAGCTTAATACCTTTGCTGTGTGATGGCTGCAATATCCAAAAAAGTGTATTAAAAGAGAAATGATAAAAGTTGATTTTATGAATGATGCAAAACAATTACCAAATAATCTGAGCCTCACATGATGAGTGTCATTTCTTTAACAGAGAGCAATCATGATGAGAAGCAGATAAAGTTATAGTGAAATCTAGATAACAGGATAAAATCATATTGCAAGTGGTCAAACAAATCAAATCTAAAATGTCAATTTATGCTACATACAGCAAGATGGGCATGCAGAATTTCCCTAAAACATTCATGATTCAAATTATGCATTCACAAATGGAATACAAGAATACTCTTGTGTTTCATAAAATGTTAATCAGTTAGAAATGTTAATCAGTTAGAAAAATTACTGAGATACTCAAATTCAAAATACAAAGATATATGAATAACATGGGATAAAATGATCAGTAAACAGACTAAAGTTCTTCTGAACACCATTCATAAAAAAAATGCAAGTGCAGTTAAGGGCACAGTGCATACAGGATGAAAATGCCAATAATAATGGAGAGATGCACATGAAAATGAATGTTGCCATAACAAGGATTATTCCATATAATAACATGCACTCTTGAAGGACACTTGTGTCTACGTCGTTACCAACACCCAAATTTTAATTAAGTAGTTGCAAAGACTAATATAAAAACAACTTTAATAGTTTTCTTATTCTTTGAAGTGAAGATTAAAACACTACCCTTGTTGAAACACAGAAACTGATACCTGCAACACATGCAAGCAGAACACATAACTTAGTTATAGAGGCCGTGAACTGGTAAGCTTCACCTTCTCTTTAAATTAAGGAAAATTTTTGTCTGAGCCATGGAACAAACATGCAAGTGGTTTGTTTTTTGAATGTTCACCTTTAAATGAACACGATGGAAGCCAAGCTTTACACATGACAATAAATGGAATTTTACATTAAATGGAGCTTCTTACAAACCCAATGTAAATACTCACTGCCTTTCTAGTAATGGTATGTACTTTTTCAAAGGGGGTGAAGAGGCACACATGATAATAATGATAATGATGAAAATTTTTTGTCTATTTTCTTTTCTAAAGCAATATACCTAGCTTTACAAAGACTTTCTTAGAATTTTGATTTGATTAAGCAAAGTTTATATGGATTTGATAAGCAATAATATTACTGAATATCTCCAAAATCTGAATCCTAGATCTGAATCCTAGACAGCTAAAGAGTACAACCACCACTCTTTCTTTGCAAGATCAAAATCCTGGATATCTGATAACTACATCTGTCATTCCCTCTTTATAGGATCTGAAATCAAGTTGCAAAACAATAAGGTATACAGGAAATTTTACATTATCTACTATTTTCAACAAGAATGAAGCAAATACCTATGTTTCTTGATTCATAATTAGACATAACCATGGTATCGGTAATTTCAAGTTAAACCTAACATTACTATTTCTTTTACGATTTTTAGCAATTTTTGTGAATCAAAAGATTTAAGTACAATTTGCGAACATAAATGGTTATCTCCGGGTATTATGTTTGTGTAATATACAATGATGCTTCCTATGTAACAGATGTTATTTCTAAAAATATCTATGTTAAATTTTACTATGTTGTGAATATATCTAAACCAACTAATCAAGCTCAAAAAGTGAGGTCAAGAGAGATGGCCTTGCTTTAAAATGGAGGACACTTCATAGATATATGATTTCTTTATTTTTTCATTATTTTTCTTTCCTGAGAAAATCTCCTCTTGGTATTTCTCCTTTTCCAAATAGGATGGTAGTGGGAATGCAAGTGTATATATATCTCCTTTTCATATTAACATATTTCAACAGTCATAATATTGTCTTTTCAATAATCACTGTTGTGATTTTTCCCATTTTCAAAATTTTTTTTCATATGTAATAAAATGAAGACTCTTATTCACAGCAACTAATGAAAAATGAACCTTTCTGTTTTAGCATAAATGATTCTTTATCATAGTCTAAACTTCACCAATTTTAGAAAGTCTTAAACTTCACCAATTTTTAAAAACAAAAATATCAAGATGCATTTTCATTTCCAATTGTCATACATTTTTAACATAGTACAATACTTCACTAATCATGAAATTTATAACAATTATTTTTTGCCTCCAATAAGAATTTTCTAAGGTTATGTTTAAAAATTCTTCAACAATTAAAGTTATTCTTGAAAATTATCGCTTTTTCTTTTTCTTCTTCTTATTCTTGGAAGCTGAGCTGGCTCTTGGGTTTGGACTAGCACCCACATCACTTTCACTTGTAGCTGTTTTCCTGTCGTCAGTGCTTGATTCTCCCCGGTCATCACCGCTTGTTTCACCTCGATCATCTGTGCTTGTTTCATCAGTAGCAGAAGAGCGACTGGCTGATGCAGTGACTGAGGCTGAAACTACTATGCGTCTTCGTAACTGTATCTCTTCTTCATCATCTGAAGTATCCTCTTTGAATGGAAACATTTCTGAGGTCCTACTTGGCCGTGATCGAGAACGTGTACGTGTCTGCAATTTGGTTCGCACGGGAACATTATCATCTGAGGAGTATGCTTCCTCTAGAGCTCTTGCTAGATCATTGTCATCATGAATTGACCTGAGCATTGCTACTTCTGGCTCCTGACTACTCATCTCTTTATCTTCTTCATCTGCTTGTAGTTCAAAGTCTTCTAAAGTTTGTGTAACTGACTCTTGTGCTTCCTGGAAATCTTCAACCTGAGGCTCAAGGAAACTCTCCCTCTGGAATTCATGAAAGTCATCAAGTCTTTCTATGGGTGGTTCATGATATTCTTCAGCTGTATGAAAGTAATCAGCATCTATGTCAATATCCAGAGGTGCACCCTCAGATTCTTGTTCATCACTGGGCAGTGCCGGTTCATCTTTCTGTGACTTCATTTTACTATGCTTATGACCAGATGACTCTGAAATGTCTATTAAGATATTCTGTGACTTAGATGAGTGAAGATGAGATTCATCCTCTTGGGCTATAGACTTACATTTCTTCTTCTTTTTCCTGTCTTTTTTGTTTTCTGTTGGTAACCACAAATCATCTTCAGATGCATTTAGAGAGGGTGACCTTTTTGTCTGATGCTCAACATCTGGTGCTGAAGGCGTTAATGACTTAGCAAAAGGTTGACAGAAGTCCTTGCTTGATATAAAAGTTTTTTCAGTCACAGGCCTCTCAGGGGATATGCTTTTTGCTGGCTGCCTTACCCAAGCATTTGATGAAGTACCAATTTTATGTTCTCTATAATCTTCTGCTGTCCTCTCTTTGTGAATACTGGCCTCAGATGATGAGGTAAATTCCCTTGATGAGGTTCCTGAAGGCTTGCAAGATCTAGCATCAGAGCTTAAGCTGCTTGAATTTCTTGATGATGTTGAACTGTCCATTGCAGTTGTCATCACTCTGTCACCTAAAGTTACAGAGCTTTTTCCTTTCTCGGATGTAACTAACCCTCTGGGTGAAGAGAGCGACTGTCTAACTGACAATTCTTGTTCACTACCGGAGGCTGTACCCTTACTTAATGAACTTTTAGAACTTGAAAACCTCATCATTCTTGGTGAAACTGAGGATTCTCTCACTGCTCTGACTGAGATTGCTTCAGGTCTATCAACCTGGACAAATTCAGGACTCTGGCTGCTAGATTTTATCTGAGGACGGTCTATAGGGACCCAGACAGACTCTGTTGGTTCTGCCATTTTGAAGCCAGACCCAAGTGTCGAGGCAAGTTCTTCAGCTGATGAAGTCAGAGCACGGTTATCTTCTAAGCTTGGAGTCCTCTGAATAAGAGGAGAAGCTCTAGATGAATCTGGCTGTGTCACAGCCACCTGATGGAGGCGTGTTGTAACAGCCTGGATCTCTTCGCCTACATGCGAAGATGGCCGTGATGAGACTCGCGACACAGAAGGGGAAGCTGTGGATGACAGAGCTCGTCCTGAGGATGGCCCTGGGGGATCACAGCTGATGTCCATCACATCAGTCATATCCATTGTCGACTCATGGCTGGTTGCTCCGTGCGATGTCATGGCTCCACCCTCACCTGCGGACGAAATAATACCACTCACCACCATTCTTTGCCACTCTCTTCAGAGAGAACTTAGATCTACAGAGTCCTTAAAAGAAGAACTTACTCTAAGTCCAATCCACTATTTGCATGCGTGTGAAAACTTAAGTCTACAAGTTTCTCTTCCACTTCATGTAAAATGAGGTTCTCCAAAGCACAAACACATCATATGACCACTTTGATATTCTTTCTGAGACCTCATTAAGAACCTCAACACCTTCACGTTAGGTTGAGGATATTTTCAGTCCACAGCATTTGCCTTGCTCTCATTTTAAAAAGGGTTCTTTTCTACTATCTATTACTATTTGTCTGATCCAACCACAAGCATAATTCTGAAATTCTTAAGAAACCCAAAATGTAATCCACAATATCTTCCTGTGTTAGTTTCATCTTCTATGGGGGTTATATCTTCAGGAAAAATCTTGAGTTTATCAGTTGCCATTCCAATCAAAGATTATGCAAACAATGAAAATCATTAATCATTAATCTAACACTACAGAGGTGTACTGATATCAGGTAAAATTAGGTATATCAAAACTAAAAGTATGTTATTAACCATCAATAAAAAGTTATTGAAAAATAAACATAAGGGAACACAATACAATGAATTAGTACAAACTTTTACAACAAATTGAGATACCAACATGTACTGATTTCTATTATCATCTAAAGGCACCTTTTACAGCATTCTGATAAATCTTTTTCACCACTAGTAAGAACAGTTCAAATCCAGTCACATCAGAGTATACCTTTAAATTCTGAACTTACAAAAATTTTTCTTTATTGTGTTTTACACATTAAAAGGTAAAAGAATCTCAACACATATGAGATTTTCTTTGTATGGCCATTAGATGTAGAATAACAGAAAAAATATAAAACTGAATTTGTAAGAGTAGCATATTTTTGTTCAATATGAACGTACTATTATGATGTTATACTTGAAGGTTAAATTGACAAGAAATATGGGAAATCTGTATATGCTGGTACTACTGCACCAAAGGTAGGCAATTCAAATACATTAGTCTGAAATTATCAAATAATCATTAAAAGTAACAATACAAAAACAAACCAACAACAAATCATTCAGATATGTCAAAAACAGCTTGACTTACCACTAAATCAGTAAAATAGTGTATCTTTATCATAAAATGCAACAAGTGAATAAGTGAACAATTACAAAAGAATAAGGATAAATTTGAAACACCTATTATCTATCCTGTATAGAAAAACCCTCAAAAACAAATACTCTTGATCAGTTAAAATGCAGTGCCCCTGGTCTCAGATAAACACTTTAAATGCCACAATATATCTGGCACCGTTTCATGTGCTGAAAAATAAGTCTGCAGCTATCTGATATTTCTTAATACTGGAAGAAGCTAATTATCATTTATGGATAAATGCTTGTGTCATACTAGCTCATACTGTCCCTTAATGATCTAAAGTAATTTGAGGAGGAGGGAAATGGCCCATTTTGCATTGCAAATCATCAACAGTGCTCTGCATACAGAGACTTTGTCTTCACACGTATGATCTCGTGTAATCATGAATGAAAAATCTGGTGGCAATGATTAATATGTTTGTATTATCAATTTTGGCAATGATTAATATGTTTGTATTATCAATTACAATTAAACTCAGGATAACAAATGTAACAAGATGGGCATCATAATATATGGAAGATTCATAAAGACAAAATGGTGGAAAACTGTGCCAACAAATCAAATATGAATATAGTAATAAATCTTAACACAGAAAGCATATATACTTGCTACCACAACCCATAATCATTTTGAACTACACCAGTTTTTATTACTATTCTTTTTTTTTTCTATTTGAAAAATTTCATTCTGCTTTTATTCTAACTTTTTCTTTATATGCTTACAATCTGGAAGAAATAAATAATGTATTGCATTATCAATTATTCATAACCTGTAATAAGGTTATTTTCTCTTTTCTGCAGTCTGTTCCATAAGCATGAGATGTATTACCTACAAATATATGGGTCAGGGTTTTCCAAACTTCATGATTTTTGGTGGTTAAGGTATTTGGTTTCACTCACCCTTCACTAACAATCCGAATACAAATGCAGCAGCTCACTCATTCTTAGCCTTCCCTTGGCCAATCAGTGACTGCCCCTAAGCTGATGTCATCAACCATTCACCTCCAGTCTATTACAGCTCTAAATTCAATACTGGTGTGCAGGACTGGAAGTTCAAGGTAATGCCATTCAGTATCAAACATAGTCACACAAATTTTCTTTTGAGTATTATCAGTCTTGCTCACAAAACTAATGTCCTCTGAAGAGATAATTTTGGTTTACCTCAACAACATTTGGGGATTTCACCTTCAGAAAAGGACTGTGCCAAGTAAGATCTTGAGTCCTGAACACCTTTTAAAAACTGGCTTTTATCATCAACCTAGAGAGGTCTTACTTTCCAGCCATGGCTAGAAATAGACTGGAACACTCAAACTGAAATTCTCTGTCTTCCCAGGGACAAAGTTCTGAACTTTTCAAATGCTGCGACTGCCTTACAGTTCCAGACCCTGGTGCCTTGATGTCAACTATAGCAGCTTATGGGGAAGTTTAATTATGCAGACCTGTGCAACAACACAGTGAGGGTGCAAGCCAAAAAAGTTTCCTTCTTGATATAAAAATTCTTTTCTGCAGCAAGCAGAGATCTTCCAAGAGCACTTCCTTGGGAACTCCATGATTTTTTAGTTTGATTGGCTGAGGAAATAACTAAGAAGAGGACAGGGCACTACTGCCTTACATTCAAACATTAGAAATTCATGCATCATTTTGTTGTAAATCGTTAATGCACAGCCACTCAGATTTTGGAAGTTTTCAAATTTTGGATGCTTGGAATGGAGATTTTCTACCTTTATTTTCAATAATGTCTTTAAACACACTTTACGTATATATTACTAACATAATATACAACAACTGTTCTTCCCATAAAACATTTCAAATACATGAAAAAATCACTAAGAACAGCACTGTAACAGTAAGCAATAATACTCGAACTTGGATGTCACACACCAAGCATTTTTGAGGTTTGAGAAATGTGAACCTCCAGATATTGTCTGAGCAGCTAGGTTTCTGGCTCTTTACATCTTTTTCCTCATCTCTTGCAATAAAGAACAAACACATAAGCAACCAATTTTATATCTAACATAAATTTTTTTGGGTGCATGCTAGGGAACATTATAGATCATTATACAAATCATTCCACTACAGCAAGAAAGGAGTAACCTATGACATCCTGTCATGTATTAGTCACATGTTAAGTGTATGCCACATATATCAGGCATACCAAACAATATATATTTACAGAGTATGACAAGTAGATTTTGCAGTGAAGTGGTTTTATTCCAGTTATAAACATGTTAATATCAGCATTACTCATAAAACACCTAGACCCCTTTTATGGGTCTCCTGCAACTTCAAGGAACAGAAAAATGAAGGATTTCTTTATTGAGAATTTCCTTGATATGACTGTACTCATTTTTGTCCACTGACAATGATACAGCCTTGCCAAAGGAGACTTTTCACTTGCTGTGTAACCACTTGCAGGTGGAGTCTAGTAACACCCATATTATGCTGGTTTCAAAAATCAAATGCACAAAATTAAAAGTTTTACCCTATACCTATTTCTAACATAACCTGCATTCAGTGCATTTTATGCACCAGGTGCACAAACCAAACAGCAAGGTTGTACTATATGTTACATATTCATGCAGCATATGTTCAGCATACAACACACAAAAGACACATACCAAGGCTGTAGTACATGTTATATATTCATGCAAAATATGTTCAGCATACAGCACACACATGACACACATACCAAGCACGATGGTACCTAACAGCTGCGGACCAAGGCTTTGCAGTGAACAAATTCGACGGTATAATGGAGGGATGCTCTTGCCCCCTAGAGAAAATAAAAGTATGGTCATGCATGTGTTAACCATGGAGCATGCATTTCTGTTTATGTAACACATATGGAAACCTAGATAACTCTATTCCCTACCAGTCAATACTAAACTTAAACACTACAAAACAGAAAATGAAAAAGTAAATTTAAAATACTAAAAAGTATGTTTTACTTTCTTCTTTCCTTTTTTTATATAATTGCTGTATCTCCAATATGTATATCCCTTCTTCCATTAAAACAACAGATTTATTCATAAGACCTAAATTTACTAAAATTAATAAAACAATATATATCAAACACTCAATATCCCTTACGCATTTTCTTGATATGTTTACACTACCTTGGCTTATATGTCTCAAAAGTATCAGGTTCCAAGATCTCACAAAATCATACATGACTTAAACGTCATCTTTGTGAGACTGGAAAATTGGGCTGAAGTAATGAATATCACCTGTCTGAATGTAGTATACAGGTCTTACAGCTAAAAAAATAATAAATGAGATATAACTTTAGCTCATATGAAATATCAGTCTACCATCACCTGATTATCCCCTCTTTTTCTTATCTTGAAGGCTCCAGTTTACTATTGTTCCCTAATTCTCATTCCCTTAAGATTTAAGTAAAGTCTTATTTTTCTCTACTTGTTCATTTCCCACACAGCAAGGATGCACCAAGATCGGATGAAGATTGGCCTCATTTGCTCACATTCACTCTCCAGATGTCATGTATAATGCACCAAAACTAGACCTCCCTATCCATATCAGAGCCCCACAGACCTTTCTGTGGTTTCCTCTGAATGCTTCATGTGTCCTGATCTGATTCAGCCTACTGAAAGCATGTCAACTCCTGTAAACAATTTGCTCTACCCCATGCATGCCTCACATCCTCTTGTATGTTAAGGCCCTTTCTGCTACATCTACCTCATCTACCTCAATCATATTTTTGATCTAGGGGCCATGCTTTGCACCCATACAACACCAATAGCACTACTGTATCATCAAGCATACTAATCTTTGCAATCACAGGCAGACAGCCCCCTCACCCAAACTTTGGCATACCTTAGCTCCCAAGGCTCTTTATGCTGACATGTCCACTCCCAGGTATCTAAAACACTTCACTTCCTCAAGGTTCTCTCCTTTGAAGCTTACACTCAAACCAGCCTCTCTCTCTCCCATGCTAAACTTAATAAACTTACTTTTATTCACATTAATTCAACTTTCTCATACACTATCCCAAGCTCAGACAACAGCTTCTGCAGTTTCTCACTTAAGTATGCCATCAGCAAACAGCAAGTGACTCTCCTCCCAAAGTTACTAACCCCTAACAGAATGTAGAAGAGCCCCTCTCTCCAAGACCCTTGCACTTACCTTCATCACTACCCCATCCTTAAATAGATTACTTAGCCATAGTGACTTTGCACATCCTTACCCCAAATCAACCTTCAACTGGAACCATTCACTTTCCTCTTCCTACTTGTACACACACCTTACTCTTGTAGCTTTTCTCCCTCACCATATATCTGTAACATCTTCAACAAAGCATCTCTATCAACCATATCATACACTTTCTCTATTCACATGAATGCTACATGTAAATACTTTTCATTCTCAGTGTATTTCTCACATATTTCTCAAAGCAAACATCTGATCCACACATCCTCTAATGCTCCTAAAGCCACATCATTACTCTCAAGTCTGAAACTATGTGCATACCACCACTTTCTCTGTCACCTCTCTCCTATTCAACTTACCCAGTATATTCAACAAGTATAAGCCTCTGTATTTCATACATTGAGTTTGTTTCCTTGCATTCCCATAATGGCACTATTAAGGCATTCCATCAATTCTCAAGCACCTTACCATGAGTCACACATGCACTGAAAATCTAACTAGCTATCTGTCTATATCTCTGACACCTGTTCCCCATTGGAACTCCCTTAAAGGGGTGGTCATGCCGATAGAGTCTTCATAACTAATGAACTCCAGTATTGCTTCTTAGCAGTTAGTGCCTTACTCTTCACAGGCCACTGGCAGAGGGCATTTCTAGCACTGTGTTTGTAGAGGCTCCTACCTAATGTTCCTACTGACTACTCCTTCCTAATGCTCATGCCTAATGTTCCTACAAACTACTTTTATGTAATCTTTCTACCTAATGCTCCAGTCTAAATGTTCCTACTACTACTACTTCTGTCTATTACTTCTAACATTTTGCCAAAAGGAAGAGCTATTGCATAGTGCTCACACAAGAAAATCGAGAGTTACGAAGCATGAGCTGTGCGAATCAAGTGTAGTTAAGTGTTATGTATAACAAGGAGAGACGGTAAGTTTGTGGAGAGAACGCCAGTAGTCCACATGGGGGTGAAGCAGAAAGAGAGCTACCTGGGTCATAGAAGCACAGCTTAACAGTCACTGAAATGCTGGCTCACTATGAAGGCATCACTAACCCTCCCAATATCCAGACGGGCAGTACTGGTAATAAAACTCCCTGGTTGTTAGTTGCCTACCAACTACTACCTACAACACTGAAAATCCTAACCAACCAATCAACAACACTGCCATTCCTTTTCTCAATAAATTCAGCTATAATTTTTATCAGGCTTGATATAGATGTTTTCTTTCTAGCAGAAGAGTTTCAGACCCATAAAATTTCCTGTCAGGGAATCGCTGCAATGCTGTCATTCTTCATCTATCATGCTGTTAAATCTAACAAACCTAACCTCCAATCTAGAGGGTAAACTTGTGACCACGTAAGAAGTGGACTTTCTAATGATTTCATAAGCTGTCTGATGAAGTTTTAGCAATTTGGCAAAAGTATGAATTTCAAATATGTTTTGGGAATTATTTCCTCAAAAAATTTCCAGTACTATTTGGATGAAGAAAATTTCCCAGTAGCATTTTTTTTCTTCTTTTTTCCAGTTACGGACAAAAGTCCACATCAAGACTGGGCCCTAATTGAAAAATAGAGATAATTAAGAAATGGAAGAAAAGACAGGGAAAGTATTTACGAATATTTGAGAAAGTGAAAGACCCTTCTTTTGAAATGAGCTTAGGTGATTTCTCCTCCACAGAAAATCATCCACTTGCTTTCTAATGATCTTTTCCAAAACCTCACACACCATACTTAGTAGTAAGACCAGTCTGAAGTTCAATGCCCATTCCCAGTGTGTAATTATATATATATA
>JAYMFT010042525.1:0-15550 GCA_038088735.1 Panulirus argus | reverse complement strand
ATACCCTGTCAAAAGCCTTAGATATGTCAAGGGCAACTACATATGACTCCCCAAAATCTTTCAGGGATGATGACCAGTCATTAGTAAGATAAGAAAGAATATCACCAGTGGATCTCACCTTACATAAGCCATACTGGTGATCAGTGAGAAGACTGTGATTTTCGAGGTGTTTAAGGATATGGGAATTAAGGAGAGATTCAAAGACTTTGGAAATGGTAGATGTCAAAGCAACAGGACGATAGTTTGAGGGGTCAAAACGGTCACCATTCTTAAGGATGGGACGTATCAAAGCATGTTTCCAAGAAGAAGGAAAAGTTTTTGTTTTTTAAACAGAAATGAAATAGATGAGCAAGCACAGGTGCAAGTTCAGAGGCACACTCTTTCAGTACAAAGGGATGGATGCCATCAGGACCATAAGCCTTGCTTGTGCCCAGAGAAAGAAGAGCTTTTTGGACAGTCCAGAAAGAGATTACAGGAAGAGTCATAGGATTACTAATAAGAGGAGCATCAGGTGGTGAGGGAATGCTAGAGTCATTTAAGGTGGAGTCAGAGGAGAAACGGGAACCAAAGATAGTTGCTTTGTCAACGGGAGAGACAGCAATAGTACCATCAGGACAGAAAAGTGAGGGAAAGGTAGAGTGACAGAAGTTGTTAGAAATGCCCTTAGCTAAAGACCAGAAAGAACTATCCATGGATGATTAGGAGAGGTTATTGCACTTCCTTTGAATAAAGAAACGCTTTGCTTCAAAGATAACTTACTTGCATCGATTATGGGCAGTGATGAAAGCTGAATGGGAGCCAGAGGGAGGAGAGTCTTCTCATGCTCAATATACCTGATCCCTTGCTTGAAAGGCCTCAGAAGAGGAACAGTTGAACCATGGATTGGATAAGGAAGTAGTCTTGGAGGAGGAGGGGATAAATGCTTCCATTCCCACAAGAATAACCTCTGTTATGCATTTGGCAGAGACAGAAGCATCACCATGTGACAGTAATTTACCCAGGGAAAGTCAGAAAAGAAGTTAAATAAGTTATTCCAGTCAACTTTGTTCAGGTGCCAGTATTTACACTTAGAAGGGGCTGCTGGAGGGGAAGGTGCTGTTAGAATAGATACATTTATGAGAGTATGATAAGATGAACCAGTTGAAAAGCTTGCTAAATATTTCCTTATCATCATATTTGAAAGATATTTTAATACTTGCCAAAAGACAGTTTGTCTGCTTATCTATTCTTCTAATGTGGGACTCAAGTCAAAGGTAAGGGATGATGTCAACTCCTAAGTCCTCACAAACAGAATCCAGAAGCTCATTTCCTGCTAAATAATAATCATACACATTTTCTTTCACTCAGTCCCATCCTCATTACCTTCCATTTGCTCAGGCTGAATTTCATTAACCATGTATCAAACCAACTTTGGAGTCTGTCTTGGTCCCTCTTTAAGTATATGCAATCCTGCTCCCTTTTCACTTCCCTCATGACCTTTGCATCATGTGAAAACATATTCAAGTACAAGTCCATACCTTCAAGCATGCCATTCACATGGATCACAAGGAGTAACAATCTCAAGTCAGAACCCTGGGGTACTCCACTGGTGACCTTCACCCACAAGGAGAAGGCTCCTCTGACATGTGTCCTTTGTTCACCTCTACTTAGACAATCTTCTCAGTGGAGTCTCCACCTTATTTCTGCTTCTTAATCAGCCTACCATATGGTACAGCATCAAATGCTTTCTGGAAGGCAAGATACAAACCATCTATCCAGCCTTTCCCTTTTGTCTACGACACAGTTCACTTTGAAACTGAATTCTAAGTGGTTCATTATGCGACCTCCTTTCCCTAAAACCGAGTTGCCTTTCACTTGTCATTTCTCCCCTGTAGAAAATACAATTGCTTTCTGATTAACTTTTCCAGTACCTTACAGACCACACTAACCAAGGAGACTAGTCTGAAGTTCAATGCCTCTTCCTGGTTTACCTTAATATGGATGGATATGACATTTGCCCCTTTCCATCCCCTTGGCACTTACCCTTTTTCCAGACATCTAAACAGTTTTCCAGGAGGTCTGCCTATTGTATATGCTACCATCTTCATATGGTGAAATTTCATCAGGACCATGTGCCTTGTATTGACCAAGACCTTTTATTTTTCTGTTTATATCCTTTCTAGATATCTCAATGTTTTCTAAAGCCTCCTCCCCATCCTTTTCACTGGTGTTGGGGCTATAGTCCCTCCCAATGCAAAAACATTCTGAAGTTGTTATTTAGTTCTTTACATACTCACACATCGCCAATTAATTTTTAACAATAAATCCCTTAACCTGTGAAGCTTCCCTTTAACTGACCATCTAATCCTTAAGCTCTTATACCTTGCATAAGCTGGCTGCCTTATATCTCTGCCACTGCACATCTTGAAACTCCCATGCTTTTTGACACTCTTGATTAATCCAGTCTTCCCACATTCTAAACTTTCCATCTAGTCAGTGACCCAAGGACCAAAAAGTGGATTTTGAAGTTACACTGCTGCTATATTTTGTTTGGCCCTTGAATCATCTTTGATAAGGTCTTGGACATCCAAAAAGTGAATTTGTACAGCTGGTGTGAATTGCACAAGTTCTATAGACACTTTTTTCATGATGAGTTTGCTTCTCATGAAATGGAAAAATTAAGGGAATGTTAAATAAAATTTGACATATTTCCACCAGTTGAAGACCTTTCATTTCATTCTCTGGATGTACCCTTTATTATGATACACAAAGATTTCTGTTCAATACACTGGAAGGTGTCTAGGGGTCAATGGTCATTATTTTAGGTCAAATAAACAAGAAACATTTTTTTTGCACAATATTTACTTCACTTATGCTTTCAAATAAATGGATAATTCTGACATTTGTCCTGCCTTTAGATACCTCTGATTATTTTTGATAGAGAAATATCTAATATGAAAGACATTCCAATCAATATTTTTGAATGCCTCTAAGTAGTACGATATGCAAAAAGATATAAAAATGTGATTTTGAGGCAGTGGTTACACATTATGTCTTCCCCCCCAGATATACTGTATGACGTATGATAAAAGGCAAAACAAGTCTTTGGATTTTGTCTATCTACCTATATCTCTGATGCTTGTTCCCTCCGGAAACTCCCACAAGGGGGTGGCCACCGCAACACAGTCTCCAGAACCACTGAACTCCAGTGCCGCTTCTTGGCCTAAACTAAGAAGTCTTTGGATTCTTGTTCACTATTTGTTCATGTGTCTATACTTTGGTAGTAAAAATATGCAGCAAAAGTTTAGTCTCTAAACTGGGCCATGCTAGAAAATTGTAGTTAAAACTGTTTTATCAGCAATGATATATGAGTTTTCTTGATATAACAAGGTCACTGGGATGAGAAATATCAAGTGATTTAAATAAAAAGGTTCAGATCAAAATTATCAGTTAGGCTAAGTCCCCATTCAACATCACTGTCTTCTGCTGTTAGTCTTCCACAATTATCAGGATTAAAGTTACTGAATCAGGTGATACTCTACAGAATGGATGACTTGGAACATGGGCAGTTCATGTGACACTTTGTGGTCTGCTTACATTTGCAGAATGCAAGTTCTGCACTAGCAGGCTTTGGAGGCTTCTTTATCACCACAGGATGAGGTTGTCATACTCAAAAATCCTTCCATAATCCTCTGGTGCAAGAAGAGATGGATCACAGAGGTGAAATTTCTGCTTATAAAAGTTAATTTGGTAATGGCTTATGAGTAGGTGAAAACAGAACAAGTCTCTTTGGTTGGTGGCAGTGAGCAAAGGTCTCTCTTGCTTGATGCAAATAAACGTGCACATAGTTTATCTTGTGATGAGATGCCAATTTTTCTGCACAAGGCACAAAAAAATCTCATGCATCATTCACCATTTACCATCTTATCCACAATGTCACTACATGAAAATCTAGAGTGCCAACTACCTGTCAACATACTGCAGGTCAACTTTGTCAACTCCTCTCTCCCACACTGAAACCAGTAGCTGACTGAATCACAGTCAGACAACATGTATACACAGAGAAGAAAATT
Organism: Panulirus argus; assembly: GCA_038088735.1. Taxonomy (NCBI): domain Eukaryota; kingdom Metazoa; phylum Arthropoda; class Malacostraca; order Decapoda; family Palinuridae; genus Panulirus; species Panulirus argus. The sequence continues at coordinate 11,498 of JAYMFT010042525.1, read as the reverse complement.
AGGTATGTGCAAACTGTCTTTTTTGACATCTGCCAGCAAGCTTATAATGTCATGTATAAGTACAAAGTCATCTTACCTTCCTACCCAGAGCTTCTTGAGGTTTCCAAGATGAGGCAAGTGATACACTGACAAGATTATGATGTCCGCATCTGTTGCTTGTATAACAACACAAGGTGATCAAAGACTTGAGTGCAGGATTCCTCATGTTTAGGACAATACATTACACCCAGATTTGTAATATAAATTGCCCCTGCCTTTATTCCAAGGACCATGATAAAGTCATCTGGGAGACTAGAACTTCTCTCACTCCAGAGCTTGACATACAGACCAATAAATTCTTCTTGTTCTTTAGGTTTTCCAGGAAATCCCTCCATACTAGCATATTGGCACTGTCTGATGGCACATACTCTTGTATAGCTATACCTCTGTCTCCCCTGTGGTGTACATCAACTTATTAAAAGTTTCTGTTCCCATGTCATTTTGCTCTCCAACAGACTGGATAGGCAAACAATCACATGATTTCATTTTCAATATTTTGTCAAAGTATCTTTGATGAGTTGCCCAAAAGTTTAAGCACATTCTATGTAAAAAAAAAGTTATAGAAAAAACATGACAGTTTGAATTCACAACTATTTAAAAATACATGATCAAAAAATTTAAGTGATCAATGTTTGAAGGCAATAAGCATCAAGAAAATGCTTAGGATTACAGAAATACCAGTAACATTCAATTTTTGAGGGGTCATAACCAATGCAAAAATGAGGAAATATTTGAAAAAAAATATTGTTCATTGAAGTTTTAAAGTTGCATTTGTAAAATACTGACAAGAAACACTAACTGTTCCAAATCTGCTAAATGCTTGTACATTGGGCTATCTTTGACTTTACGCAATAAAGACACAAACAGATTCTTGGTAATATTCTTTTATTTGAACACCTTTTGCTTAAAAAAAAAAAAAAAATCCTAAGAGGCCTCTAAAGACTTACTTAAAGCATAATTACTCTTTATAAACATATGATACATCTACAGTGAACTGAATATATTTTTCAAAACCATGCTTAAAAGTTTTACAAGATCTTATAACCTCTAACTGTGACCTTTTGATCTCTGGCTATCTCAAATTGGTAAAATGTTTAAACTATTCTAAACAGTACATCATAAGAAAAATGATGAATGGTCATTGGTGGCCTTAGCATTTCAAATGATGCAGATCTGAAAAATTACATTTACCATACTCCATAATTTTCCCATTTAGGTGGAGCAAAAACTCATCATTAAAAAACATGTTTTATAACTTGCATAATTCATACCAGCTGTCTTAATTAATTTTTTGCATATCTAAGACCCTACCAATGATGTTCCAAGGATCAAACAAAATATAACAGGAATGTCAATTTGATATCCATTTAGGCATATTTTCTCATTCTGGGTACCTGACTATTCTGTATTTGAAGCCAGACGATCACGTTTCCACTCCATTATAAATCTTACAGAACCTTTCACCATAATATTGGTTCCTAGCAACCGAACGCCATTTCCCAAAATATTTCATCACAGAAATTGTTATGTTCTGTACAGTTTCTAAGATTATATCTCCTCCTCAACTCTTGTCTCATCTCTGCTTTTTTAACTGACTTGTTTACCACATAACCAAACTAAAACATTGCATGATAACTTTTTCTGACATTGTGTATTATACATATCTAATATCCATGCTAGTAGTTTGAAGCCAAAATCTAGTTATAAAGGTTAATCTGTCTTTAGTCCTAGTATGTTCACTGACATGCTGGTATAGGAAATCTTCCTGCACACACTTTTGTAATCTGATTTTCCCTTCGTTGTTGTTGCTGTATACTTGTTCTGGTTCTTTAGAAATCTCTGGTGGCTTTAATGGTGTCACTACACACTTCCCTCCTACATTTACTTTTCCCATTATGTATCATCTGAAACGAACATCTACTATTGTTTCCACAAACTTAAGGTTCACTTAACAGGAGAGTCAATCCTCTTCCTCCTTTATCCTGCCTTTCTCTCCTTACTATCCTGAACCTTTATGGTCAGAAAAAGTGAGATCTTATTTCTTTACTTAGTTCTTTTCCCACAACTTCCACATCATGTGTGTTTTCCTTTATTTCCAGCTCTTTACAATGTACTATTAATCCATCAACATTCTGTATAGTGCCTTCAGTCTAACATTACTATCATCTATTATTCCTCATCTTTCTGCAGCACAAGTGGGGGGTCTGTCCTCTTATCTCACTGGCATATTCATTTTTTTGCCTTCTGACTGTATTCTTTGTTTCTTCCCTATCATCCATTTATCTGTCACATCTGATGAATACAATATTGAACTACATCCTGTTTTTAAGTTTCTTAGCCTGTCTTAGCACCTCCTATCTATCTATCTATCTATCTATCCATCAATATCTCTGATGCTGGTTCCCTTCAGGAACTCTCTCATGGAGTGGTAAAAGCATCTCATGACTGGTAAAATCCTGTGCCACTTTTTAGTGTAGCTAGATGACTCCAAATCAAACATAACTCTGTGTGTGTGTGTGTTTGAGGGTGGATGGGGGCTTCTCCCTCAAGATAATCTATTTATTACTAGAATTTCAAACACGTTTAACATCATTCTCACTGACTTTACAATGAAGTTGCTTTAATGGATTTTGAAAGTCCTGTAGAGTAAAGCATAAAAGAAATGGAAAATGTAATTTCTCTTTTAGATCACAAACGGAAAGCAAATGCATACTGAGACACATCATTTACTTATATAAAAATTATTGGTATGTAAACAGTGATGTTTTCTAATTCAACTGCATGCTGTATAATCTGGTTCCATTAAATCTACTTCATTTATATTATCAAAAATTAGATCTTTTGCCCTATAAATGCTCACTCTTTAAGAACATAAATGAAACTCAGCATACTATAAAATCCACAATTCTTTTATATAATTTACAGATTTTAAATAATCAACTCACTACCCGGGAAACAGTGAACAAGTATGTAAAATGACAACTACACAATTTCTACAAATAAATAAGACTTTATTAATTGCTTTAATTATGTATTACAATATTGTCCCACCAACACCTTTTGCTAAAAGAGAACAGGTCACTTATTTAAAGATGGAAGGTTTGGGGATTTCAAGAAGGGGTTAATTTGGGTCCTCAACATCAGTATTCCACTATGGGAAACTGTGCTGTCTAAACTTGCTTCTCCCTGGGACTCCAAAACCACAGCCTTATAATCATGATTTCCATTTATCATGTGTTTTCCTTACTTTTCTAAGCTTCTTCCTTCTCTTAATTCTGCCACTCCATTCTTACTATTATCAGTGCGCAATCTACCACAACTTTCTTACTCTTTTATGTTAGATAGTAGTCACCAACAGCATCTATTAGAGCATTCCTGTACCCTATTTTACAAACATTCTTGTTTTAGAAACAGCCTTTGCATCTTGATTTTGGATATAAAAAATGTGTTAATCTATTACTTTTTATTATTACAGTATCTTTTAAATTGCTTAATGCTTCATTCAGCACATAATATAAACACATTAAAATAATCTTTCCTGCATGCCAATATGAAAAATAATTCTTTTTCTTCTTGAAATATTCATAGTATCAAAAAATAAAAAGGACTGGCTCATTCAATATTTAAAGAGATGAATTACAAAAACTTTTTCACCACCGGGCAATGTTATAGAATTATTACTTAAAGAGTATTAGGAATGCTATGTTTCTAAAATCTTAAAAGCTAGCCTTTAGTATCTTTACACAATCAGTTGTGGAGGACTTCAATTTATCATAAAACCCCAATTCATGTTTTCTGATGTAATAAAAGTCCCACTTCAAATGACATATACCAATAATTCATGGTCACTGTGAGTCAGCAATTGGTAACCAGCTTAGACTGTGTCGGCGCTGCATGTGAGACTTTACATTCCATTTAAGGAGGCTGCGAAAAGGACAAAAAGGGCACTTGTGAGGTTTCTCCCCGGTGTGGATGCGCATGTGACGTTTGAGGTGATCACGACGGCTGCTGGCCCTCCCACACACAGGACAACGCAGTTGTCCACACTCCTCAACCCTAGGCTCACCCAAAGGGCCACCCATTGGCTCACACACCAGCATCCTTCCTGCTTCTTCTAGCTGCAAAGAAACAGCCTCCATAAGTAGTGGATCTATGTGGGATCCAGCTAGGGAATGCTGCAAAAATCTTCTTTTAAAACTTTGTTGTTTCATGTTTGTATATGTCTTAAGAGCTTCAATACTTTAAGTTTATACAAATGCATGACAGGTAAAATTTCTATTCATTTCTTATTGATTCAAATTACTTCATTTGTTCATACAAAAAGGCTATTTGGAAATATCCAAATGACTGATAATACTCCAAAAACAAATTTGAAAATCTATAAAGCCTTCATTTATGTGTATATAGTTTCTTAAGTGTCTTCCACTGATAAAACTTCCTCATTTATTCTGGTATCATCTGTAAAGGATGATATTAAACTGTGGTTTATGTTTGTGTATAAGTGAGGAATAAGAATGAGAAACAGTAGTGGTAAAGTGTAGTTCCTTTGGGAATAAAGCTTCTTACCAAGAAAACATGGAAAATTGACTAATTTTCAACATCATATGATGTATTAGTTAAGTGGGTGTATAGCATATCAATTTTCCTACTTTTTCTAGTTATTCCCATTTTACACAGTTTAAGCACTTTAACATCATAGTCACATCTGTCACAGACTCTTGTGCTATGTATCAGCATCACATCAGTGCTTTGATTGTTCTCCAATAGTTCTAAAATTGTCTTGTAGAATTCAAGCACCTAAAAAATACCTTCCTGCCCTTAAACCATATTGCTCTGGGTTATGTTGACTGTTTAATTCAGGAAAAAAAAAAAAAAAAAAAAAAAAAAAAAAAAAAAAAAAAGTGCAACGGGTTAGTAGTTTTCTGAAACTGCTTTGCTTCCTTCTGTGTGGGTGCGAGCATTTCAAACTTGGGATAATGCCACAGACCAGGTTCTCTTTCAAGAGCATATTTGTGCACATGCTTGTTTTTGCATTTATTTTATTAAAGATGAGTCTAAGCCTAATCCAGGGGCAGAATGAATGGAAATGCTGTAATTTGCCCTCTCTAACTCCTGTATGCAGTGACAAAATCAACCTTGTATAACATGATTGGACTTCCATTTATCAGAAAGTTCCTTGGGGTGTTTATCATTATGATGGTTCTTGGCTTAATGAACATTAACTCAACTGTTTCTAGAGTATTTTACACATCTTGCAATCATACGTGAATTCCTCTACTCTTTGTAGGCCAATGGTCCTTGGGGGAAAAAAAAAAAGTCACTAATGGCTCTCTCTTCCCCTTTACCCTATTTTATAATATATTTCCAGTTTATGGTCGATGTCTTCCTATTCTTACACAAGCCCTACTTTCCTTTGTTGGGTGAACTGTGTCTTCTCCAGAAAGACTCACTTTTTTCTTCCTATAGTAAAGCTTCATTCTCATTCTTTTGCACTTCCTTTTCTCTAATATGCTATCTGTTGCATGCTTGGATAGCTTTTGCAGTCGAATCATTCCATACACTCCTCTGGTGTTTTATGATTCTTAAGAGCCACAGACAGATTGGTTACATTCTTCCTATCTTATGCTCTTACTGCTGAAACTGAATTTGTTGCATATCTCTAAGATGGTGTGTGTAATGATGAAAATGTTTAATATGAAAGTGTGAATAAAGGAACAAGCAATAACCACAGGAGTTATAATTGATGAAAACAGATTTAGCTACCAAAAATCTGTTATCTCACAACAGTAAGCTTAGCACCTAAGGTCAATGAGCTTCCACTTCCTATTTCTAAGATACCCTGATATGATCCAGTCTCTAATAGGTTTAAAAAATTATGATTCTTACTTCTGAGCCTTATTTTCAGTAAACAGTAATCATATTTGTTAAAAACAGATTCTTATGTCTAAAGTCTGTTTTGCTGTCTTGGTTTCAAGCTGTTACCTGTCGAAACATATAGTACCGTATCTCCAGTTACATAATGGGAGTCAATGAGAAAACTGGTTTCGCTTAACAAAATTCTGCTTAAGGGTTAACTCTTCTGGAAAATATACACTTTGTTAAGTAGGGGGTGTACTGAATGTAATTCTTCCAGTAATGTTACAAGAGAAAAAACTGCAATAACGATGTATGGGAAATATTTCTCGCAGGTCAATATTACAATTATGGCACTGCCTTCAACTTTTATTTTTCACAGTGTCCTTGTAACGTTACTGGAGGGATTCTGCTCAGTATTCAAGAAATACCAAATAATATTCAAAATGTTGGAGTCATATTTCAATATCTCTGACATGGAAGAAAAATATGTTTATTAATTATTGTGAGTTTAACTTCAGTTGACTCCAGACATTTCATACCCCACAGATTGTGCTGAGTCCAAGCTGCTGAGTCACTGATTAACAAACAGTTGGAAGCCAAGACCCACAGGCCAATGCAACTATCACAGCCTAGCCGATATGGTATACTTTGTAAATACCTATTAAAGACCTTGAATTTTCCACTGAGCATCCCATATTGTTTCTGATGGCTACAAGCAATAAGTTTAATAGTATTGGGCCTCAAGATCTTCAAGGTTATATTCCGGTTTTATGCTTATTGCACCTTTTGATTTTAGGAGTAATATCTTTCAGAGTCTTCCATGCTTGTCATGACAAGAGGGAATTATTTTTGTGTGTAGGCCGGAGACCATGGCTTTTGGGATTTTGCAAGCATAAATGATGATACAACTCTCCCATATGCATGCCAGAGAGTACAGCCTCTGTGATTTCAGTCATTGCCAGTACTTCAGTCCCTTTACCATCTCAATAAGAGCTGGGAGATTTTGCAAACTTTCTAACTCTGCAATTTTGCATGTCTTGAAGGATGATGTTAGTACAAAGCAGTATTCTAGTTGTAAGAGTGCTGTACGGCTTTGAGTTACAATTTTTTAAGCTGCAGCATTTCGGACTTAAGACACTTTAAATTCAGATACACTGTATCGACTTGTGACACTGTACTTCAACAGGCAACAGACTGGAACATACGAAAAAAGTTATCTTTATATTTCTAAATGCCTTAAAGAATATTTTCTTATAAAACATATCACCATAATTTGAGGTATGTACTTGTGTTTTTATATTTCAATTATGTCATGGCAAGATACCAATCAATTTTCATCCTATCAACTGGGAAACTGCATATGCTTGTTTGTGTTCACTGCTACCCAATTATTTACCACATCCAGAATACGTATAGGCTTTTCAGTATGTCTGAAAGGATTGTTAAAGATATTCATGTGAGTAAGGGATACAAGGCTATTACTCCCAAGGTCAGAAACTCATGGTTTTCCAAACCTTCTTCCCATTCCACTTCACTGGCACTGGGGATACAGTGTCTTCCACTACAAAGATACTTATCCTTACCTTAGCCTAATTAACTGCTCTTTAACTGAGGACTGAGGACTGATGAATTTTTGGCAAGGTTTTGAATTTCCTCCTGCCTTGTCCATAACATCTTTTTCAAAGCTTTTTTGTTCCTCGTTTCTTATCATGCAATATTTGTTAATGCTGGCTAGCTGAGGTGTCACCTATATCTTCACCAATGCACATCATAGAGCTCCTTAGCTTTTTGACTTCTTTTATCAAACAATTTTTTTCTGTTCCTCGCCATTCCCTCTGTGTTTAGATGAGAGGTACCCACGTTCCTACCCCTTTACTGTAAATTTCATAAAACCTCACACCACAAAGATATGGTTCCTGGCTATTGAATTCCATTTCCCAATCAATGATATCAAAGATATTGCTGAGGTTTGTGTAGTTTCCATGATTTTATCTCCTGTTTATGTCATGTCTCACCTCTGCTCTTTTATTGTCCTCATTTACCATATTCAAACGAACATTACATGATCATTTTTTCAAGCTGGTGTTCCAAATATAATAATCTCAATACCCATGATGGTAAAAATAAAGATAAGATCTCCTAATGATGGTATATCAGTCCAACCCATTCTGGTGTGCTCAATGAAATGTTGGTATAGGAAACTATTCTGTATACTCTTTAAAAACTTGTCTCCATGATTACTTATCACCATAGGAATCCAAATTAACCCTTCTTTCTTTCATACTTGATCACCAATTCCCACATTAGCGAGGTAGCACCAAGAACAACGAAGAAAGGCCACATCTGCTCACATCCAAATTACACCATTCTATCTCTTTATAACTGAAATCACCTGTTACCTGCACCGTAACATTTCTGAGCAGTGAGTGTTCTACAACTTCATGTACCATCCTGGTTGTCCCTTCATTGTTATCACTATATATTTGTTCTGAGGGAGTTGTATAATATCAACTATATCATCTACGTGCTCTTCCCAACAATTACTTTTCCCATTATGCATGCATGTAATTAAGTACTTTTTTGTAATTACCCATCTATGTACAGGGAGGGAATTTTACACCTGAGGGGCACCATCTCCTGAAAATTTACTACCACGATACAGCTTCTTAAATTTATATATGCTATCTGCATTAACCACATCCTCAGTCATTCTGTTCCTTTCATCAACCACCCTTTAAGATAACAGCCTCCCTTTATATCTTTTGTTAACAAGTTTCTTTCATAATTTCAAGATTCATGTTGCTCTATTCCTACATCTTTAGAAGAAAGGTTTACTGTCCACATCACTGATCTGTTTTAAAAATGAATAGGTTGTGATCAAGATACCCCTTACTCTTCTCTCTTCCAAGATGGGCAAATTTAAATCCTTCACTGTAACTCAACAATCTCAATTCAGATACCATCTTTGTTGCCCTCCTCTGAACCATCTTTATTAGCTAGCTCTTTGTGCTTCTTTAGGTATGGTAACCAAAGGTAACCAACTTAAGAAGCATATTCTATATTTAGCTATATCAACAGCTTTCTAAATATTTCCTTACCCACATACTTAAAAGCTGTTCTGATACTTACTAACAGATAGTTTTGTTTCCTTAACTATTCTCCTAATATGGAACTGGCAACATGTTAAAGACAATGTTGACACCAAAGTCCTTCTCACACACACAATCTTGAAAGTTTATTCCCTGCTAGACAGTAATCACATTGAGGCCTTCTTTCAATGTCCCATCCTCATTAGTTTACATTTACTTAGGGTGAAATTCATCAACTAATTATCTGATCAACTTTGGCATCTGTTTGGGTCTCCTTATAAATTACACAGGAATTTAAACAGTCAACGCAAGTAGGAGTCCATCCTTTCGGGCAAGTCATTTACACAGATCAAAAAGAGCTTTAGTTCCAGAGTAGAAACCCATGGCACTCCACTATGTGTGTATTTTGCACTCACAGTGGCACCATCTTTTGAACAATCTCTACTATCAAATAACTCCTTAAATTCATGTATGCTGTCTGCACTAACCATGTGATAAGTCCTAAGCTTGCTAAATATTTCTTTATCTATATCTCTGAAACCTACCTTAACATTTGCCAGCAGAAGGTTTGTCTCCTAAACTGTTCTTCTAATATGGGACTCTGATGACAGGTTGGAGAAGATGTCGACTCCCAAGTTCTTTTCATACACATATTCCTGAAGCTTATTTCCTGCTAAATAATCATCCTATTGAGGTCTTCTTTTGGTTTGTCCCATCCTCATTACTTTACATTTGCTTGGGTGGAATTTCCCAGTCAATTAGTTCTCTTAATTCTGCAACAATTTGCTGCCCTACTGTGGACCTCCTTTATTAGCTTGCTCTTTGTGCTTCTTTAGGTAAGGTGACCAAACACAGGAAGCACATTCTAATTTTGGTCTTATATATGATATGAATACCTTCCTAAGTATTTCCTTATCCATATATTCAAAGCCTATTTCAATATTTTCCAGCAGATGGGTTGTCTTCTTTACTGTTTTCCTAAAATGGGATTCTGGTGACAGGTTTGGGAAAATGTCAACTCCCAAGTCCTTGGCATGCACAGATTCCTGGAGCTTATTTCCAATTAGATAATAATCTTACTGAGGTCTTCTTTTGGTCTGCCTCATCCTCACTGCTTTACATTTACTTGGATTGAATATCATCAACCATGTCTGTTTAGGTCCCTTTTGTAGGGTGATACAATCCTCCTCGCTTTTAATTTCCCTCTTGACCTTTGCATCATCTGCAAATATATTAAGAGTCTATATCTCTTGGCAAGTCATTTACAAAGATCAAGAAGAGTAATATTCCCAGAACAGAACCCTGTGGCACTCTGCAGGTCACCTCAACTTATTTGGAAAAGGCTCTTCAAATATGTGCCCTCTGTTCCCTTCCAATGAGTAGTCCTCTATCCATTGGAGGAGTCCCTCCCTTATTCCTGCCTTGTACTCCAGTTTCCTAATCAGCCGACTATATGGTATAGTGTCAAATGATTGTTGGCAGTCAAGATAGTAACAATCACCCAACCTTCCTCACACTCTCTCAGAAATCTAAGAGGTCTGTTACACATAACCTCGTTTTCCTAAAACTATGTTGCATCTTAGTAGATAATTTCCTCTCTGTAAAAAGTCATCCATTTGCTTTCTGATTAACTTTTTCAGTACCCTACAGACCATACGAATTAAGGTGACTCGTGTAGTTCAGCGCTTCTTTTTGTAGATGGGTATGATATTTGCCCTTTTCCACTCCCTTGACATTTGTCTTTCTCTTGAAACATCTTGAGCAACATTTCAAAAGGTCTGTTCAGTGTATCTGCATACATCTTCAGCACATATGGTGAAATTTCATTAAGATTATGAGCCCTGTATGGGTAAAGATCTTTCAGTATTCAGTTAATGTCATTTCTTGATATCTCAATGTTTTCTAAAGCCTACTCCTCATCCCATCTACCTAGTGATGTGGCTATAGTGTCTTCCACCATGAAAACACTTTCCAATTTGTTATTCAGTTCCTCGCACATCCTTGCATCATTTTCATCTACTTTGCCCTCTCAATTCCTTAACCTCAGTAGTTGCTCTTTAGGCTAAATAAGAAAAGGGTTACAAAGGGGTTATACAAGTCTGAAGTGGAACATGGAAAAGGGGGAATCACGAAGGAGCTGGAAGGATGAAGCGAAAGATGCCTTGAAGGTTCATGCAGGAGGGTGAAAGGCATACGGGAGACTGATCTTTTGTGAGGTATGATGTGATGTCTATAGGTTAAACCAGGGAATGTGATAGAGTAGGGGAAACCAAGGAAAAGTATGTGGGGCCTGACTGTAGATAAGGGGCTCTGGTCTTGGTGTTTTATTCATGACAGTAATAGAATGGATGTGAGTGAAAGGTCATTTCTCCATCTGTTCCTGGCACTACCTCACTAACACAGGTAACAGCAAATTACTTTCAGGTTTTTAAATGCATGGTTAAGAGAGAGAGAGAGAGAGAGAGAGAGAGAGAGAGAGAGAGAGAGAGAGAGAGAGAGAGAGAGAGAGAGAGA
>JAYMFT010042514.1:0-15551 GCA_038088735.1 Panulirus argus | reverse complement strand
AAAGAGAGTTGCTTTGTCAATGGGAGAGACAGCTATAGTACCGTCAGGACGGAAAAGTGAGGGAAAGGTAGAGCGACGGACGTTGTTAGAGATGCCCATAGCTAAAGACCACAAAGACCTATCCGTGGATGACGAGGAGAGGTTATCATGAGAGTGCAAGGCAACGTAGACTGAAATATTGCAGTGGTCGATTAGAAAAAAAAATCTTTATTCAATTCCAAAAAAATGTCCAGTCGGTAAGATGGGGAGGGATTGGGCAGACCACACGTGAAATACCACAGCGGGGACAATAAACAGCAGGTGTCGTGCTGTAAGAGGATCCTTCGAGTGAACATCACGCACAACTTATTACCAAAATAATACATGACAAGCTTAACTTGAAAGGTCAACTATTTTTGTCAACCGTCAAAATCGCCATCAAGTACATGGACAACTAGATGTTCGGGAAAATATGAACATCCTAAGTTCACCCTATGCTGGAATACGCCACAAGAGTCTGGTCGCCTCGCTTAAAGAGTTACAGAAGACTGCCTGAAAAATTCAAGATGAATGCATCAAAATCGGTAATGGAACTGAAGGGAATGAACTATGAAAAGAGTGGGAGTGCCCTAATTCTCCCCGCGTTAAAAAGGGGGAGAATACGAGACATGATAGCTACATATAAATTTCCAAAGGGGCCAAAACGACTTTAACATAAAAGAAGGTTTCTTTGACAAAGTCCAGAACAGGAGGGCACAACTGGAAATTAAGTAAGATAAGTGTACGGAAGGAGCGGAGAGAGTTCAAAAGAGACAAGCCAAGCGGAAGTAAAGGCTACTATTACTGTTAACAAGATAATATGTCCATAAACTTCAAATAAGAGGAGAGACTCCCCGACCCTTGTACAAAAATTGGTAATAACACTATCACGTGCTGGTACCTTAAACTGAAAATATTCTCGACTCTTTACTCAAACAAAGTCCTTTACACGACATAGGAAGGATAAAGTAACTTTCTTAATGATTTTCAGGAGATTCTCCGGTTATCCTCTCAATACGAATATCAGTTGTTACTCGATGTGTTCAGCCAAAGGTAAAGTAACCTTATTATACATAAATGAACATCCTATTTGACCATAACAATGCAACATATCACAGTTATCATAAGTACCTGGCCTTAAACAGGATGAGGAGTAAGTGGAACCTAGCGGGACGCTCCATTATAATACACTTCACAAATGAAAACAAAACTCAGGTGGCGAGGTGTGGTTGGTTGGTTGGTAGTTTGGCCTTTAGGCCTATCAACTGCCAGGGTCATTAAGGCCGTCAACATCAAGCTATATCCACCAACCGAAAAATATCTAACACCTTCTTTGGATGTTAAGGATAATTCTAAGACCACATACACTCTCACTATGCATGTGACCCATGTGCGAGGTGTGGTCGACCCAGTGTGACTCGCTGTCTTGCCTTGCTTGCCCTAACCGGCTGTCACTGCCGTTGCCAACTATCACCACCGCATCCCATCGTTCAACAGCATATGCAAATGGTCTTATTCATGAATTTTGATTTACATTAATTTTCATGATACATACCTAGCAACAACAAACGTGATGATTCTGATTTAATACAATACAGAAAATATGTTCATCCGCTTCATAAAATTCTTGATCAACATCAATCAGTGTTTTATCCGCTGAAGATAAACACAAATTTGTATCATACGCACTATGATCAAATCCATTGTTATTATAACCGACTTGTTAACACACATCAAGAATACAATTCATCCCTCACCCAAAAGGAAACAGTATTTCCATACGATAATTGTCAACTAGCCAACCACCAACTGGGAAAACCAACTCAAACTCAAAGCGTCCGTATTCGTAACTAATATACACCAAGCTTACAAAGGTTCATATCATTCTTTTTCCATTAAAAAGTGTTTTCCCAGGACGGAAAAAACTTTCCCTCTATCGTGAGACAACATAGCACTTTACATAGAGATATTTACTTATTCTGTGCGTCTCAGTAAGTCAGAAGTAACGATATTTGTCCTTTTTATAACGGTAATTTCTGAATTACAGTGCCATAAGAACAAACTTCATTGGGCTTAAGTGTGATTTTCATATTTCATTCTATCTCTATAGATTAATGAGTTATGGTCATTATACACGGAAGTGGGTAACTGGGATGTGTTTTTATGTATCATACTGACGTGCTATTATTGTTAAGGCTTGAGCCTCTCTTTATACTGTGACATGATAATGTTGATATTCATCAAACACTCGAGAAAAACCATACACAGGATGGACGATTCTTTCTTCATCCTGTTGTTCCAGTCCTGCAAACACAATGAAAAGTGGAGGATTGAAATCAATTGCTTGCTGAGGAGGCTCATTAGATGAAACCTTTTCCACTTTTTGGAAAGGCAACTTGACAATTGTCAGTCCACAGAGATTCGCTGTTTTTGCAAACTATGACAGTCAAATGAGCCACAGCGTCTGAGAAGTTGTGACAGAATCTTGGACAGTATAGTGCCATACCGAGGAACTTCATAATGGCTTTCTCACCAGTAATTACTGGACTCCGGTTGATAGTTGTAACTGTCGCTGCTGCAGGGGGCCACCTGACCTTCACCGACGACGTACCTTATGATTACCACTCTAGCATGTCCAGACCCACTCTTGCTCCAGCTGAGGGTGAGGTGAGCAGTGGCCAGTTTCTCGCCAAAACTCGCCATAAATGATGATGTCATTAATATATATATACTGTCACTCTCGGCAAGTCAGTGATGACCCTGTGAAAAAGACACTGAACGATGCATTCTTCAAATGAAAAGGTATCACTCGATAGTGCAACACACCACTAGAAGTTGTTTAGGCAGATATTTCACTGTCAAGTGTATTTCATGGTATCTTTTCAACATCTGTTTTCGGAACAATCTGGGCCTGGAAACTGAACATGAATCACTCCCGTTCATTTGATTCGTGCTTTGGTATTCGGCCCAAGAGCGAAAATTTCCCTCAGATATAGGGACCAACACACACGAGACGGCCACTCACTCTCATTGGGTTTAGTGATACCGTTGTCCAACAGGAAGATAATGTACCGCTTCAGGCAGTCTAGCTTAGGAGAATTTATTCAGCAAGAATGTAGCTCAACAGGTCTTGCATCACCAACGTTTACATCGTGTTGTATTGAAAAAGTTTGCCCAGGCACTTCACTGATTATGGATGAATATATTCATTAATCACGGTACACCTGGTCTTGTTTTTTACTTGTTAAAAGATCCATATTTTCAGTATTTCCATCACTTGTTGAAACAATCATTACATGAAGCTGGATCCTTGGTCATGTGGAATAGATTTTGGTGAAGGATTTAAAGATTCTACACTTCCTGTGGCTGAAATATTTTCGCAAGGGAATCGCTTCATGGAAGCGAGTTGATACACATGTATATTTAAAAGATATTGATTACCTGATTAGTTTCAAAGAATGGACGGACACACTCCATTATTTCTCTGCTAAAAGGTCCCTCAAATGCTCGAATAGATATCAGGGGAGCTCCTTTGAACTTTTGATATGGCTTACCTACTATGCGGCAAGTATAGTATGCTTTGCGATATCTGGCTACGTCCCGCTTTGACTCAGGCCGAAAGATATGAGCCAATACTTTACGGTAAGTCCTCTTAACTCCTGGATGATTAAGATTATTATGTCATGTCCCTTTGGCACTGCCTATTACAATTGGGAACTATCACCAAAATGAAACCATGCTTCACTTTATCTTACGGTGTTTCCAATGGTCTCCACTTTCTAATGACACACTTGACTTTTTTTGAAAAACAGTTTGCTACACTACTTGCTCCCTCCTCACTTAACGCTTTATCTATTAACTCATTCAACTGAGAGTCTCGATCTTGCGCCTCATTTGAATTTCTACTCGTAATAAGAGATCTAGCTACACTGTTCACCACTTCAGTAGAGTTATACTGATTGTCGCTAACATTCTCAACACAAGATCTCACTTACCCAGTGATCATAGCCATGAGTAAATATTTCCCTTAACCCTAAGTCATTAGCGCCCTGTTCCTTAGCTAACTTCTGTGTCATGGCGCTAGTAACTGCACACGCTGGAAACAGGCCAGAAATTTCGGTCTTTTATTGTTCTGCGCTACTATTCAATGTAGGTATACTTGCTACTACTTGGTCAGATTTTTCAGTACCTTCTATTCCCGCTTAGATCATTTCCTAAAATAAAAGATACGTCCTTAACTTGGAGAGGAAAGCCTAACCCTACAGCTACAGAACATGTCAATCTGTATTTCACTTTACTTCACGAAGAGAAACATTCACAGAGACTCCTAACCCTGAATAAGTGCATCAGTACCTTTGGAAGTCTGCTCACGGAGCGGCAATAAGCCATCTAACATCAAAGGCTGAGAAGTACCCGTATCTCTCAGTATCTATACAGTTCGCAGGTTGGCACCATCGCCTACTAGCGAAATAAAACCTTCAGACATAAATGACTTGATTTCCTTATTCACAGAGAGTGTCTTTCACTAGAATCAAAACCATGAGTGCTAACTAATGTAAACACTTGAATAGTGGTAACATAACTTTAGATCTGGCTCTTGAAATTAACTAATGCAGTTGAAATCATCTTTCCCTTTTTGTTCATTGTAAGTAACCAAAACTCGGATATTATATATGCTTCCTTATGAATATCTACCGACAGACATGCTGATGAAGTTAGTTCTCCTCTGATGTCGATCTGAATAGTTATACTATTCAAGTCAAAAACTGGACAGTTAACGTTAAAAGTTAACATTGCCATCCTCAAAATTGGACAAAGTCTCTTTACCTTGATTACCCTTACTGATGTAATCACACTGATGCTGAAGTCGGTACGTAGAAAAATTACCAGTTACAGTGGGTGTAAAGTCATCCGCATGACTAGCAGCTCGACTCGATTCATTTACCTTCTGTTCATCTAAAAATGCTTTATATCAGGGCTGAGACAATTTTTTTTTAAACTGTTTAAAATCAACCGGCTCAAGCTTTTATAAACCTTATTTACTTCCTCGGAGTCACACCACTGGTCAAATAGAATATCTATTCTCTCGAGCAAACTCACCGGAGGTCTGATAATCCTTCTGTCTCCTGTCCCTCAACATCTGGCGACAGTGCTTAAGCAGTAATGCAGCAGGCTTCATGGTGATAGGCTTAGCATGATCATAACCACTATGTCCATCATCTATTGCAGAATACACTTCCTGGTCCGCACCTGCTGGCACACAGCGAATCAATACACACGACGGTACCTGCTAACCGCTAGATATGAAGACAAACAAATATAGCAACCATTTCAGGAAACACCGGCTAATGGTATCACATGATTTGCAACATGGAACACCTGATCACCCCTAATTTTCTCTTACAGCTCCAACTTTTTTATTTAAATTTTCTGCGTGGCCTTAAACTCTGCGATCTTAATTGGCGCACTAATTCTAATGTCTCTAACTATTCTCACTTCTCAGATGGAAGGGATTCCACGACTTTGGTCCAAACTTGTTGTCTTACCAATTCTTCAGCCACTTACTTTTTGATACTTGATTTAATCATAGATTGTCGAATACCTAACTTTTGTAATAGTGCGCCAAATCTGACCATTCCGCATTCATTAATTCTATAAGGAATTCTGTCCTGAGAAAGTCAGCAAAACTTTTAGGAAGAAGACGTCGTATTTGGTCTTTATCTTTCTCCAAACGAAAGAAGAAAAGAATTACATAGGAGATTCTCCTGGGCGGACCTCTAATTATGCTATATGCGATACTTTTATGTTACAGGAATTGCTAAATCTTACACAAAATCGGTCACTAACACGACAAAAGAAGGTTGGTGTAACTTTCTTATATAATTTGAGAAGATTTTTCTGTTATCCTTTCAATAGAGACGTCAATTGCTATCCGATGTGTTCAGCGAAGGGAAAAGTAACCTCAGCATATACAAATGAATATCATATTTGACCGTAACAATGGAACGTGTCACAATCATCATAAGTACCTGCTGTTAGACAGGGTGAGCAGTGTGTAAAACCAGGAGGGACGCTCCTTGAGGAGTAATACAATTCACAAATGAAGATCAGATTCGCCTCAGATTCGAGGGATAGAGCCATGATCCGTCAGGTGGTGAGGTGTGTTGGTGTCTGACCTGCCCCGAGGATTTAGTTTCTCTAGATATCGAAGTGAATCGCGGTATTTGTCTGCAACCACCGCTTTGTCGGCACATTTTCATTATAACAGCTGATAGAAGAGATTGCGAAAAGACAGGATTGACTTGAGACAGGCCTTCAACTTGTTCGCCGTTTCCCGTGTTACCGAGGTAGCACCAAGAACAGACGATGGAAATGCCCCATTCGTTCACATCAATTCTCTAGTTGTTTGTGTGTAATGCATCGGAACCACAACCCCCTATCCACAACCAGTCCCCATAGACCTTTTTGTGATTTCCTCCGGCTGCATCATATACCCTAGTTCAGTCCATTGAGAGCACGTCGCTCCTTGTATACCACATCATTCTAAATTACTCTTTCGCGTGCACGCCTTTCACCCTCTTTCACGTTTAGGCCCCAGTTCGGACTCTCTCTCTCTCTCTCTCTCTCTCTCTCTCCCCCATCCCCGTCTTCCGGGCTCTTTTGCCTCTAAGACATAGAGTTGACAAAGAGAATACCTATTCTCATTTTGTCAACTTCTGTTCACTCTTTCTCTAAATAGATCCAAACCATTTCAGCACACACTTCAGCCATCTCAACCACACTGTTCTTAATACCACATCTATCGCTTACCCTGTCTTTACTCTTTCGATTAATCCTCCTCGTACCACATACTGTGCTAAGACGTTTCATTTCCTAAATATTCACCATCTGTATTTCCTCATATATAACTCATGCACAGCATTCATACAACACCGTCGGGAATACTACACCTTCAAGCACACTCATTTTTGCCTTCCCAGATAGTAACCTCTTTATTCACCCATTCCTAATTGCTCCCAAAACATATCGCCCCTTCACTCACCCTATGACTTACCTCAGCTTTCATAGCTTCATTTCCTGCCATGTCAAATCCCATTTAAAACGCACTTCCTCCGTGTTTTATCCGTTTAAACTCACACCCAAACTAAACGGTCTCTGCATTGCTAAACCTGATAACTTTACTTTTATTCATATTTCCTTTTAAATTTCTCCTTTCGGATACTCTCACAAACTCAGACACCATCTTCTACCGTTTCTCACTTGAGCCTGCCAATATCGCCGTGTCATCAGCAAACAAAAAAGTACTCATCTCCCAAGCTCTACTCCATCCACAACAGCGTGCAGCATTTGCCTTCCCTACATCCCATCTTTAATCAAATTAAGCGGCCATGGTGACATTATGCACCCTAGCAGCAGCCCACTTTCACCTGCAACCATTCGCCTTCCTCTGTTCTCAACAGCACAAACGCCTTACTCTCTTAGAAAAACATACTGCTTCTGATAGCTTTCCGCTCACACCACATATTCGTAACACCTTCCACAAAGCATCTCCATCAACCCTATCATATGCTCTCAGCAGATCAATAAATGCCACATGCAAATCCTTCTGATTTTCTAAGTATTTCTCACCTACATTCTCCAAAGCAAACACCTGATCTACACATTCTCTACTATTCTTGAAACCACATTGTCCCTCCCCAATATGATGCTCTGTGTATACCACCACCTTATCAGTCACCATTCATCCATAAAATCTGCCATATTCAGTCAAGAGCAGGTGTTCTTTTAATGCGCATGGAAGTGTTTTAAGCAAACTGTTCTGATAACACTGCATGAGAAGAGTTACCAGGTTTGTACTTCATAGACTACGAACCTGTTGTAGTAGGATGCAAAGGAATGCGAATAAATTTTGATGCATCAAGCATATGAGATATGTTAATTATGTTTGGGAAAAGTAATTTCCTCTGTATCAAGACGTATAATTATATGATAATTACGGACTCTGGTACATAAACACAACAAAAGGGGGCATGGTGTCGCAGCCACACGTATGAGTGGCATGAAATGGACACTGGCTACTGTTTTATCATCATTGTAGTGATTCTTGTTGCTGTTGATGTTGCGATTTCGGTCGTATCAAGTTCAAAGCAGCAAGTTTACAAATATTTCTTTAGGGTATAAGAGGAGGCAGAGGGGGATGGGAGAAGATAGGAATGGGAGTGGGAAAGAAGGTGGGAGGAAGGGAAGGACTGGGAAAGATGGAGTCTTCCAGCCTGCTGTCATGACTGTGAACCAGATCTGATTGTCATCGCACGCCATCGCTGAAAGTGCGGCTCAGCACCAGAGGATAACTTTAAAGAGGCCAGGGAAATGGGGCCTCAACTGCTTACATTGCACAAGAACTGGGAATACCCTAGGGTACAGTCAGTAAGTGGAGGAATAGGCTGCAGAATGATGGTAATCTATGCGATCTTCCAAGGAATGGGAGGCCCAGAAACACTTCACGCGAAGACGAACGAAGGATTATCCAACAGGCAAAAGACACTCCAATTACCAACTCTGTTTACATCAGAGAACAGCTCAATCTACGTGCATCGCGTCATACAGTCCGACGACGCCTGAAAGAGGGCGGCATTTACCACAGGATCCCCACAAAGAAAGAGAAGTTGACTGAGCGCCACGGTGTCGCTCGTCTGGCTTCCGCTCAGAGATGCGTCCACGAGACATTAGATTGCTGGGTGAAGGTTATCTTTTCTGCCAAGACATTTTCCTCAAGCTCCCACGGCCGACTTCACCGTCATCAAGGGACTGGAACGCGTTACAACCCAGACAACATCTACCAGGCTGCTATTAGCGGCCACATAACGGTCAACGTGTGCTTGGTGTCAGTGAACTGGTCGCCATCGATGGTCGTTTCACCGCAGAAAAATATCTGGAAATGCTGAAGGAGGTGATGGTGCCAATAGTTCCAGCTCTATCTTTCCCCGAAAGGATTTATCTTTATGCAGATATGTTATAAATAATGCAGACTCTATTAATATTTATTGAACTAGTTTGATTTGTATAATTATTGTCAATAGTTTGTTTGAAATGAATTATATAAAGGATTTTATTTTCTATCTACCAATCTCTCTGCCTAGATCTTCTACCTGTCTATCTGCCTATGTCAATATATCTATCTATGTATCTAGATATCTATCTATCTATAGTATATCAATCTAATTTTGATATAAACTAAACCCCAAACTTCCTTTCCTCAGGACAACTGCCCTGTCCATACTGCTAGGATTACTCGGCAGTGGTTTGCCAAACAGGTTGGACACTGATCTGCTGGAGTGGCCTGGCAAAGGTTGCCAGATGAATCCAGTCTGGAGCTTCTGGGGAAACATCGTCCGATCGAGGGAACAAGCGCAAGAAAGAATAACACACCAGCTTCTCCAACACACTGAGGAAGAGTGGGAGCTTTTCAGAAGTGATCAGTCATAGAAAACGAAAAGTCATGGAAAACGAGGGTGGTTGTATTTGCTAGTGACGGTAATTGTGATAACCACCTGTTTCTCTTTTGTTTTGTTATCCATCTCACATTTGGATTTGAGAATATATCGTTTGGTTTGTTCTTTGAAGATAATGTTTTTCGTGTTTTACATGGCTATCAATAAATACAATCATATTTAACAAGTGGTTCTTACCTAAGGAGCAGCAAACCATTTATTACGGTGGTGGTGGTTGGATGGGAGAAGGAAAGCAGCGAAATGAATCTGATAATCTGACTTAGAAAGAGAATTATCAGAAATTCTGAACTGGAGAGAGAACTAAAGAAAAAGAAAAAGAAAATTAGAATCTGAATGATCTCGTAGTTTCCATGTTAATATTGCACCATAGTAATAAGCAGTCTAGTGAGAAATGAAATGGAAAGTGGTAAAGAGAGGACGGGGAAGTGTGTGTGTGTGTGTGTGTGTGTGTATAGGTGGGTGGGTGCATGGTGGCGGTGGCGGTGGTGGGTGGGTGGGTTGGTTGGTTTTGGGTCATTGGGATTACGAGCGCGAGTAAAGTGTGAGGGAACCACGGGCGAGCAAAGTGATATTTGACATTAACACCAGTATGGAAGCACAATGATTGCATATGTCACTTTTTCCTACTGTCATCCCACGCATGTCCATCCTATCGTTAAACATTCAAAATTCTTTCAAAGTATTCACTCTATGTCTTCTTCACCTCATCGCTGCCTATTAATACTTCCCCAATTGCCCCATTCACCGACATTCCCATTTGCTCTCTTGTTTTTTTATACAATGTTAACTACATTCCAAACCATTTTCTTACACTCCTGAAGTCTGCTGATACTCGCCCACCCTAACTCTCATTTGTCCTCATTTTCAATCCCTTCACCTTCATCTTGACCACCTGCCGCTTTCTCTTTTATATCTCCCAGTCACTTGCACTCTCTGCCTGTAAATACTGCTCATAGACCTCTCTCTTCTATTCAACTAGCAACTTTACTTCGTTATCCCACCACTCACTACTCTTTCTTGCCTGCCCACCTCCCACTTTCCACATGCCACTCACTTCTTTAGCACATGCCGGCACTGCTTCATTACATACCTCCCATTCCTCACCCGCTTCCCTAGACTCGTACTTTCACCTTTTGCTACTGAACACTCAATCTTTCCTTGTATTTTTTTCACAAAAGCCTCTTTTCCAAGATCACTTACTTTCTCCACCCTCTTCTCACCTGTATCAGTTCCTCTTTTCCGAAAGCCTCTACAGGTCTTCCCCATCGCCTCCACCAAGTAATGATCAGACATCCCACCAGCTGCTCTTCTTAACAAATTCACATCCAAGTGTCTCTCTTTCGCACGCCTATCAATTAGGGCGTAATTCAATAATGCCCGCTTACTATCTTTCCTCCTCCACATATGTATGTCTCTTTTTATTAACTAGGTATTCTCGATCACCTGCTCTTTTTCAGCACACAACTCCAGTTCACCCTTTCTATGTACCTTACTAGATACCCTATGCCCTTCCTAGTTATACCCTCAACTTTCCAGTGACCCACACTCGCATTCAGATCATCCATCGCTAATACTCGATACTTGACACACTCACTCAGCTGCTCCCCTGTTATTCGCCTTTCTTCATCATTTTTCTCGTGGCCAGGTGCATAAACATTGATAATCACCACAGATACTAATAATCACCATAGTTACAAAGAAGGTGTCTGCTTGTGGGCTCACGTTGGGTCTTGGACCATTTAACTTGGAAATAAGTCATCTATTAAACCAATTGACCTGTAGCCCTCATAATCAATCGTTATGAGGTGCCAATTGGTGTTAGAGTGCTAGAACCCCCCACAATTATTTTCTGCTTGTCATTTACTACGGATTTAATGTCATCATGCAAAGGTGTACCTTCTTCCTCACAAAATCTGGGAGTCTGTACACTAACCCAGAAATAATTTAAACTTCTTATGTAACAGTTCAGTATGCGGTGAATTACATACATCGACTTCTAATTTTCCAATTCGCGTTATCCTGTAAACTGTCGTGTAGGAAAAGAAAATGCCACTACAATCTAATCTATGCAGTCTATCTTAACAAAAAAAAATATCATACCCAAGATACATTGATTCTGCCTGTGCTATTTTCTTTGCAGAATTTACCCAGATCTCTGATACTTTCATGATGTCAGACATTTCTGGTAGAACATGGATGTCAATTGGAAGAGCACAGACTGTCAATTAATCGCGGTTTAGCTTAATACTTGCAGTGTCTATGTAAAATGCGTTAATTTCATAAAGGAATACAAAGGAATTCAAACAGCTCAGACCAATGGGTCCTTTCGAGGTTCTTTGTGTTGGTGGAAAATATCAGAAACGCAGATTAATGTGATAAAAGTTAGATGGTATACATATAATTCAGAGAGAATAACTTACAACTTGTCATTGAGACTTATGAGGCACAAATAATGGAAGTCGTGGAGTTAAAGCAAAATATTAATCAAGTTTCTTCTTAAGTGTATCTATAGTTGTGCTTTCAACCACGCTAATTGGCAAATTGTTCTGTTTGCTAGCAATCCTGTTGAGGAAAAAGCACTTTGCCACATTCGAGGCAAAACGTTTGCCATCGACTTTATAGCCATCACTACAATGAAAATCAGACGAATCAGGTCTTAAGTAATTTGACTGAATGAGATTACTGAAGCCTTTAATAATTTTGAATGCTCAGGTCACCTCTTAACCTTACTTTTTCTAAACTTAACAGGTTAAAGTCGTTTCATCCTCTCGTAGGATTTGCTTATCAGTCAGGAAATCTTATTGGTAGCTCGGCGATGTACTCTCTTTGTTCTGCCTGTTTTTCTTTTTTTCTTTTTTAGGTAGGGTGACCAAGACTGATCACAATATTCAAGTTGTGGATGAACCAATGAACTGTAAGGACTAAGGATGATTTCCCTGAAACTGAATTCGAAGGGCCTACTTATGAATCGAAGAATTTCGTCCGATCTTTTTACTGCTTCTGTACACTGTTTACTTGGCTTTAGGTCACCATAGGTTATTACTCCCAAGTCGTTTTTCTCATTTTCCTTTTGCGGTTCAACAGAATTCATACTGTAGCTTACCTTTTCGTGTTTGCTACCGACATGTAACTCTTTGTACATGTCGATATCAAAATGCATTTGCCATCTATGGGCCCCACTCACCAATTTTTCTGTGTCAGTTTGAAGCTTTAAACGTTTAAGCTCCATTTCAGATTCATTTCCCAGTTTTGTAATATCGGCGAATTTTGATATCTTGTAATGCATTCCATTATCATTATCATTAAAATATATGGGGAAAAAAAAACGGTCCAATGACTGATCCTTGTACCACACCGCTTGTTACGCCTGACAATTCTGAGGCTTGATCATTGATTACAACTCGTTGTTTGCGAAATTTCAACCAATTTCCTACCCACCGAAGTACAACCCCATCAGTGCTACGTGACTTAATTTTTGCTAGTAGCC
This sequence comes from Panulirus argus, assembly GCA_038088735.1. NCBI lineage: Eukaryota > Metazoa > Arthropoda > Malacostraca > Decapoda > Palinuridae > Panulirus > Panulirus argus. The sequence continues at coordinate 2,534 of JAYMFT010042514.1, read as the reverse complement.
TCTGTTACGGAACCTTATCGGATGCTTTTTGAAAATATAGATCTATGACATCAACAGCTTTACTTTCGTCATGTATGGTAATTATATCATAAAATAATTTAAGCAAATCTGTCAGACTAGCGATTTCACTGAAAAACATGCTGAGAATCGTCTTTTTAGTAGTGATCTTCTAAATGGTTTATAATTCTATCTCGCTGATAGCTTCCAAAAGTCTTCCAATTACAGACTTCAAGCTGACTTGACGATAATTTCCGGGCAGTGACTTATTACCTTTTTTGAATATCGGTGTTACATTGGCAGACTTCCATTCATCTGGAATTTTTCCATTAGCTAATGATTTATTGAAAAAGTCAGACAAGGGTTCAACTATTGAGAAGGGCAGTCAAGGGCATAAATATCTCATTTTTCTCCTCTTTTATTGTCCTCGGATAAAACTTATCAGGTCCTGCCGTTATATCAATTTTGATTCCGTTTATTGCTCATAGAATGTCTTTAGCTTTTATGTCAATTTGATTAAGAAAGTTCTCTTCTCTTATCAACGAAACTGAATTCGAACTTGGGTTATGTCTTAGATCTTAAAGACAGATGCAAAAAAGTCATATAATATTTTTGCCATGGCTTCGTTGTCTTGAACCAAGTCACCGTTTTCCGTAATAAGGGGACCAATTGACTGGGTAATGACTATCTTGCTTCTAATATAACTGTAAAACTCCGTTGGGTCTCTTACTATTTTCAGCTGTAAACTCTTCATTTGTCTGATAACTCTCTTACTTTCTCAAAGCAAATTTACATAACTTAGTCGATGGTGTACGATGGGTGAGACATAAGCCTGTGAGGCCATATCATTTGGTCAATTTGGTCAATAGGAAATATGTATGACCCAGCCGTTATAGTCACATCCAACCTGACCAACAGGTACTTGCCTTTGTATGTAATTAACATACTGCAGGTAGATGCCTGTTTCATGTCTTCATCTACATCTAAACCTTACCCAACCTACCAATACCAACCCCATTTGAGTGAAGACGATTTCTAGCAAACTTACTTCGTTCTCCAATGAAACTGTTTTGCTTGAAATTTCAGTTCCTACATCTTACCATAGAAGGAACCCAGTTATCGTAATCCTCCTGCTGCTTTCTTTAAATTGTCTGTTGTTTTATATTTAACAATTATCACTTCAGAACATTCGTGAATCACATCATCTGTTCCAGCTTGGATAAAGACTGTTGTTTTTCATCTGTGTCCATAAATATGTCCTGAGCTTTGTGAGATATGTCATCCAGCCTAGCCCAGGTAACACTGACTCTTTCTATTTCTATTCCTACCACAAAACTTCCCGTCTAAGTGGCTTACTAAAGAGTGTCCCGCAACGGTGACACTAGTTCCTTTACCATATCGTCTAACGCTGTAAACGTTATTGTTTGTTACTGTTTTCGTAAGTTTACCACCTTTCTTTGGCTAGGTCTCGTTTTCAACCACGTGAAAATTATCAATCCCATCCACCGTCGTCTCCACCGTAACCATTCTAGTTTCTGTTTCATCGATTTTCTTTGTTACAACCTCATTCCTCTGGGAACAACAGGTGGTTTGGGGTCGCTCATGGTGGGGACAATGCCCTGAATGGCAAGGCTAAAAACAATTGAAACATCACTTTGCTTTGATTCCTTGGGTGTGATCCTCTGTCAAACAGCAAATCAAATGAGCATGTTGGGGTCGGGGGTACAAAAGATCTAAGGTTTGAGTTCTGTTGGTGACCTCATAGTGACAGGGACCCAACTTGCCGGATTTAAAGAAGCAAACACAGCAGAGAGACCTCCTATCTCGAGAGAGCCAAAGGGAGCGAAATGCCTAACTAAAAGTACCCTAACTAAGGTACATATCAACCTACAAATACATTACGAGTCAGACTCAGCCAAGTCCCTACCCGAGCGCACTTGTGGTCAAGACATATGAAGACAAATCTAATGTGTTAGGGAACCCCTCCCTTACCAAGGCTGACCTGCTTTCCCCCCCTCCCTCCCTTTCCCGGCTGTGGCCTCGGTTGCCAAATTTCACCACATTACAACGTTCAACATTTATAAACAAATGGCCAAATCCATGAGTTTTCATTTACAGAGTAGTGAAATACATTAATATTCACAGTCCACAATTAGCACCGGCAAACACACTGAATTTGATTTGGCATAATACAGAAATTGTGTTCACCCACGTCATGGGAATTCTAGTCAACAAATTGATCAATGCTTCATGTGCTAAAAATAACACAAGTTTATCATATAAGCAGTGTGGTCATACTCACTGTAACTATATCCGTTATCTCGAAACAATCTTGTGAAGCTTTTTTCCTTTGCCCAGAAGCAAACTATAGTTACATGTGTAACAGATGATTTTTTTTTTTATGTTGAAGTCTCCAGTCACGGACAAAAGTCCACATCAAGGCCGGGCCCTATCTGAAATATAGAGAGACTTGAGAAAGGGGGAAAAACAGACAGGGAAAGTATTTACAAATTTTTGAGAAAGTGAAAAACATGTCT